>BSBK01004322.1:112500-252656 GCA_027943335.1 Chamaecyparis obtusa | reverse complement strand
TATATATCTATAGATATATATCTATACATATACATATACATATACATATATACATATACATATACATATACATATACATATGCATATATATATATATATATATATATATATATATATATATATATATATATATATATATATATATATATATATATATATATATATATATATATATATATTAGACCAAATTAGGATCCCACATATTTAATTGTAGTAATCATTCCACTCCTGTTCCTGTCAATTATTTCTAGATTGGGTGATTCATCCTTCAATATTCCCCACAAAGCCTCTCAGCTATTTGTATAATCTATGCTCTCCCTCACTAACCTTTTTTGGGAACCCTATTTTTTCCAAATAATCAACAACTCTATTGGATTCCCAAGAAACATGACACAGTATAATAGAGAATCCTCTTAATGTGTTTAGTGGTATTTTCTAACATGTGATTATTTTGCAATTTGATGTGTTTCCATTATTCACAACATTAATTATTACCTACAAATCCCCTTAAAAATCTGTTGCTAAAACTTACATATCTATGCATAATTTTAATCGTATTTCTAAAGAAATTATTTGAACAACATTATTAGTGTCAAATACCATAAAACCATATTTACCAAATAAAGAATTACATTTGTAATCTCTCAAAATACACCCATAACTTGGTATTTTATATGTTGTCACTAGTGTCACACATACTGTCGGTAAAGGAAGAAAGTAGGCTAGGCATTCAACACACTAAGTATAGTAACCGAGTAGAGCACAAGGAAGAATATCATAGTAATCGAACACAGTTTTGACCGAGCACATACACCGAGCTAGACTATTACCGAGCACCAAGTACAGTTATAACTGAGCATTCAGGTTTAGCAAGCATCAGTAATTTATGAAGTGATGAATGTAGTATATACCGAGCAATACAGGAAGGACATAGAAGTTTTTTGGTATGTGCATGATCATGATATGCCAAACTAGGCCCTTAAGTGGCAATGAAAATTCAAAAAATCAGGTTTAGGCAGGTTGACATAAAAATTTGAACAAGTTATAAATATTATATAAAAAATATGTAAGAAGAGAATCTGTAGAAAATTTAATTTAGTTTCTAAGATACTAGGCCTTTTTTGAAAAACAATTATTCTATATGTTGAAATTTTCAAATTTCAATGTAGTAGTACAAAAATTTCAAGAAAAAAAAAGTAGGTGTATGTCTGACCACATTAAACACAATAAAATGATAATTTTATGTTATGAGATTCTAGATATAAGTAGTAGAATCATGTCTGGATCTGATGTATATTTTTTGTAATTTTTTTCCAAGTAAATAATTAATTATGATTTTTCTGCTACAAATTTTTCTGGATATAAAAACTCTTGTGTCTATCCACCTTAACTTAGTCTAAACTTCATCAAATTGAAACAATTGTATATTATTATTGTATTAGGTCAGGCATAGAATGTGATGTATATTTCAGATTTCAAAAATCTTATATTGTTTGAAAGTTATAGTTGTTTTTTAAAGAGTTTATCAATGAGGACTTCTTTTTCACATTGCCACTTTTTGGCATACCATGATCCTGCACATACCTTGTAATGACACAAAATACAAGGTAAACAGTTTACATCAAGTTGGAAAATGGTTTACATAGATCAAGATCAAGATTAAATGAAGATGTAATCATTCAATGATTGATGATCCCTATGTAATGATGTTTTAGGTTATTCATTTGGATAGTAGACCTTAGGTTTTCTAGATGATACCATAACCCTAATTAGGTCAAAATCTTTTGATATAAGAACTATCAAAATGTAATTTTTACATGTAGTACACATGAATTAGCCACATACACAGATATTCAGAGATTAGATAGGGTTGTGAAGTTAAATTTTTGACAGAGAATTCAAGGATCATATTCAAAAGCACATTAAAAGGCTACCGAACAGTATTCAAAGAAGAAATCTATCACAAAAAGGTGATAATAGTTAAGTACTTATCAGATCTTAAATAAGGAAAAGTAAGTTGCTACATACAGGTAAAATCTAATGTTACTTTCTAACAATCGTAGTAGACTTAAATATCTTAACAAAGTAGGCCTAACAAGTCTTTTGTAAATATCTTAACCAAGTGCACACTTAACATTGTTTCTTAAATCCTCTAACCAAGTAGATTCTAATAGGTCTTTATTGTTACTCCCAACAAGGTAAGATCATCAGAAGTGATCAAACATTGTTTCCTTAACTAGAAAAATTTATTACTACAGTTAGTGTAGTTTTGTGGTTGTCATCCCCACTACAATTTTCACCTTCTAAAAAGGGTTCTGAGATACCAAAATACTTCTGTATTTTGTATGAAGTTTCATGTATGTTTACATGTTAGATTACAAAACATTTCTCATTTAAATAATAATATTCTGAATGGATTAAAAGATAACATGTCAGTCGGTTAATGAAATGCATTATTTTAAGGATTCAGTTGAAAACATTTTTAGGGTTACTGATTCACCCCTCCCCTCTTAGTAACTCACCTTTCCATAATCCCAACATAACCTAGTTCTCTAGGATTTACCTTGGTAACACCATTGACGATAAGATTTAATATTCCCTCTTTTTGTGCTATCTATCTTGCCTTTTTTGCAAAAAATCATTTTGGATGTGATGTTTATTTGTATTAAGGAACACTGAGTGGGGAAGGGGGGTGAATTAGTTTTCTATAATATATAGCATTATTAATCTAATTATTGAACCATAAACCACATGAAATGAAAAGTGAAGTGGATAAGAATAAGAAAAATATCCGCAACACCATAAAATAAGGAATTTTTATTGTGGAAACCTCGTGAAGGGAAAAACCATGGTGTGGATGGAACCCACAAGTTATAGTAGTCAACAAAAATATTATACCTTATTAGAGGTTTACAAAAGGAATGCACATTCATTCATGTAAACAACCTAGATCTCACTACTCAATTACAAAATGAATGCATACTTCTCTATTAAGTTCAGTATACTAAATAAACACATTGCATTATATATTACTTCTCTTCTATAACTCAAAGCTCACTTCAACATTCTTCATGCATCAACACACACCATATTTACCAAAATGACCTGTCAAATAGATCTTATATATGCACTACCAATAATTTTGCAATCCACTAGGTCAGCCTCAAGAACATTTCAAAGTTAATGAAATGTCTACCAACATTTGGGTAGATCTATATGAAAAACTCAATGAAAATAAAAAATAATTCACCAAATACTATCCATATATTGGCTCAACATCCTCAAACTCATAAAATGGTCAGCACAACCAATTTGATAGATCCATATAAATATCTACTATACTTTGTCATTGTTCTTCATTGTTTAAGAAATTTTTTTCAATCAGATCCAAATATTTCAATAAAATGATAACATCAAGTCTTGCAAAGATGGGATATGGTAGATTATACATTTATTATGATTCCCCTAGGTTCATACCTCCAAAGTACAAACTAGGTACTGATACTGAACCTTTTACTAAAAAATGTCAATTGCACTACAAACTACCATAGTTAACCAAAAATCTAAGCTTTCCATCGGTATGAAAAAATAATTACTACACACATATAGAATATAATTTTTCACCATCAATAAAACCACCCAAATAATTAAAAATAATGTCTCTTACCAAAAATCCCCCCCTTTGGCATTGCTACCAACACTTAGTGAAAAATGACTAAGCTTCAATGATGCCAAAAATACTTACTGCTCAAAAACAAAAAAAATCTATATGCTCCCCCTAAGATGAATATCCATTTTTCACTATACATCTATTGCCCTTTGACATCAATGGAAAAGGTAGGGATCCACATTAAAAAATTATACCCAAAATTCTTATATAAGATACCTATACACATAATGTCCTTTTCACAATTAAAAAATCTTGAAGATGTCAGCAGATGTGTTCTTCAATGTATTGAAATCCTTTTCCTAATTCATCTTAACACTCTACATAATATGAATTTTTCCACATCCTACATAAGAAATAATTTCTATTGATTGAAGATCAGATGCATCTTGTGAACCAAATGTTTCTTCTATGTCATTTAAAGCACTGAATAGGGTAATAAACTTAGGAGAAATTAAGATTCTAATCTCACTTAACCTTCCAATGAATCTTTCATTTTCTATAATCAGACTCTTTATTTTTTTCAATCAATAAAATTACATGTCCTTCACGACTAGATAATGGAATTGAAAAAGGATCAAAAGATATGTCAAACAATTTCTTCTCACTTTCCTTGATAAAATTCTCTAAGTCCTCAAAATAATTAGGAATAGGAAACACATTCTTTATATACCTTTACTCCTTCTGATATAAAATATTTAATGCCTTTCATTCCAACTCTTAGGAGTATTTTGTCCTTAGCATTAAAAGCATTGGACTGATCAAGATCATCAAGAACAACCAAGAGATGTTGTTGAATGCTATTAGAATCAATTGAATCACCTGTCAAGATCTTCCTGAATCTATTAGACTTCTTCTGAGGCACAAGGCTCTAATACCAATTTTTTGTTTTAAGGAACACTGAGAGGGGGAGGGGTGAATCAATGTTCTACAATATATAGCCTTATTAATCTGATTCTTAAACCAAAACCAACATTTAATGAAAATTAAAGTGTAGAATCATAAGAAAAACATCTAGAACACTATAATACAAGAATGTTTTTAATTATGGAAACCCAGTCAATGGAAAAACCACGGTGGGGATAGAACCCAAAACTAATAATAATCTACATAAATATTATACCATGTTAGTGGTTTACAAAAGGAATTCACATCCATTCATGAACACTACCTATATCTCATTTCTAAATTAAAAAATGAAGTCTTACTTCCTTAAAAATGTATGGACTATGATCCATAGGTAGATTGAATTGGTACAAAACATATAAAAAAATGCCAAATTAGTTCCAATTAAGTGTAGTATACCGAATCAACACACTTCATGCTATATCACTGCTCTTCTCTAACTGAGACCTCAATAAAAAATTATCATTGCATCAATACACACCATACATACAAAAATGACCAATGAAATCCATATTATATATCTACTGCCAATAATTTCACCATCTACTCGGTCAACCTCAAGCACATTTCAAAAAAATAAAATGTGTAGTAATTGTTGGTTAGATCCATATAAAAAAATCAATGTGAATAAAAAATAAATCACCAAACACTATCCATATGCTAGATCACCATTCTCAAACTCAAAATTAATTTACCAAAACTAATCTAATATATCCACAGAAAGATCTACTGTGCTTTGTCACCATTATTCATTGTTTACCATAAAATTGTCAATCACATCTACATATTTTAACCAAATGATAACATTAAGTGATGGAAAGATGCGATATCATAGAGTATACATTTATTATGCTACCCCTAGGTTCACACCTCAAAATTCCAAACTAGGTAGCCCTACTAAACATTTTATTGAAAAGAGTCAACTACATTGCAAACTACCATGCTTATCCAAAAATCTAATATTTCCTTCGGCATAATCAAAATAAGTACTATGAACATGTGGAATGCAGTTTGTCACCATCAATGGAAACAAATTAACCATTAAGAGTAGTGTTTGTTACCAAAAATGTTTATATTGGTGGAATAAGGCTTCCCCATCTCACCTATGTATTCTTGTCCCAATCATTGATGAATTATACCTTTATTGAGTATGCTTTCCTGCTACCAATTTCACTTATATAGAGTTTTATCCTTTTGATTAGCTTCTCCATGTTGAGATGCTTACCTTGAAATATCCTCAAGTTCTTTTCATTCCATAGTTTCCACAATATCATTGATGGAGAAATAATCCTTAAAGATCCCCATAATGATATCTAATTCAAGATCAGCCAGCCTTTTAGAAAATTCACCAAACTGGCATTCCATGCCATGGTCCATTCCAATTATTAACATATCTAATACCATGAATGGTATGAAAATGGATACTCATAAAGTAAGTAGTTTGAGGATTCTTATCCCTCTTATAGACCTTATACACATACTTCTCTTGGATATTCCATAAGCCTTGAGCCTCTCACCAATGAGAATTCTACCATGTAAAGAAGTCCATGGAAAGCACCCACCCTTGGGGATACTAGATTATCCCAACACAACTTTTAGGGCCAATCAATGGATTCTCTTTTGATATTTTGTAGTTAGAACCTGATTTAGTATTGTACTCTCTGAATTTGGATTCACAACAAACAATTTCATCCCTTTGATTGTTGAGTGTAATCATTCTTAATTCCAATATTTCCTTCATTATTTCTTGATCCTCCTAAGACATAATCAAATCATGAATGGAAGCCAATTCAAATATATCACTTCTAGGCAGATTTTATTTAAGGTAGTTTACCACCAAGTCTCTAAAATGTGCTTCTACCATGGGTATGCATCCTTACCATTCAAAAATATCATATAAGATCTCATTTCCCTTTGAATAGTCTCACCACAATTTCACACTTTTTCCATCCCCAATCTTCCATGTTAGATGATTTGTGATCACATTCATGCATTTCATCATAAATTTCAAAACAACCAATCCACCTATTGTGTTTGTGAATGTGATATTATTGGCTATGTTATCATTATTTAGATACTTCCTTTGCATAATTTTGCACCACAATTTTTCAAGCTCACTATAAATTTTCCAAATTAGTTTAGCCCCCATCACAATGTTCCAAGCTTCCAGTTTTCTAATTCCAACACCACATTTTCCTTTTTTCTTTGCATGCAATTTTCCAATTGAGTAGAGGAATTCTTCTAGCCTCTTTTGCACCTTCCCAAAGAAACTAGTTATGAAAACTTTCAAGAGACTCTAATTCCTTGGCAGAGAGTTTTAACCATGGCATAGCATATATAGGGGTTGTAGACAATACTTACTTAATAAGCAGGATTCGGCCTAGCAGCGATAACCCCTTATGTTTCTATGCCTCCTTTTTTGACTTGCATCTATATATTAGTTTCTAGGATTAGTGTAGTCTTGGGTACACCCAAATACTTGGATACTAGAACCCCAATTAACCACCCAAGAGTTTGAGCTATTCACTATTGTTTGGCCTTCTTTGTATTAAAATATAAAATCTCTATTTTATTATCATTGATCCACTTACTAGAAGCCCTAGCATATAAATCCAAATATACCTTGATAATATTATCTTCTCTAACCGTTTCTTCACAAAATAGAGTGGTTCCATCCATGAGTTGTAAATGAGTAACAACTATTAAATTTGTTAGGAATGAGAACACCGAGAGGTGGGTGAAGGGGTGTGAATCAATGTTCATTGTATTTTATCTTTTTACTTAATCTTAAACTGAACTTAAATGCTTAAGTACTGAAATGAACATCCAAATAAACATGAAACATGAAATCAACACATAACACCAATATGGTTATGGGGAAACCCTAATAGGTAAAAACCTCGGTGGGAATTGACACCCACTAATATTTTATACTAGTGTTTTATGATCCTTGTTAGAAGATCCTTAACCCTATTAGGAGTTCCTTTACAATGTATTAAGTATAGTAGACCTTGTCAAGGGTTAGACCCTGTTAGGAGTCTTTTACAATAAACCATGTTAGCGGTGTGGATGCACTGTCCTAGAGCTCACTGCTCAAGTGGTGAATGCTACAACCTTATGATCTCAGATACACACTATATCTGCTGGATGAGCTATTATTGTGACACTACTTGTCTGATCAGTTTCTTTGATGCGCTGATGCTTTGACCACTTGAAAATCTCTAATATATCTTATAGACTCTTCACACACTTCTTCTCTTCTTATCTCCACTCTATAACTACTGTCCTACTAATTACAATGGGCACATCCCATATTTATATGCGCATACAAAACAAATAACTAGGTAGACCCTTTAACCGATTACATACAATGCTTCCAATTGAATTGGCTCAAGTGTGTTTACAAGAAAAAATATTTATATGTTGGAAAGCTAATTACAATAGGCATATGGACTTTACATCCTAAGAATATAACCGCAAATCAAAATGCCAACAGTTGGTTGCTTGCTTTGTTCTTCTTTGGCACACAGTGGCTGTGTAACTTCAACTGTCTGTAACTTTGTCATACTTGCATATTTGATCATGTTCTCTTAGAATAAGGATGAACACAGTCTACCCAAATTATCTTCCAGGGCCCATAACATAACTCATTTGTATGCATGTGCGTTGATGCTATGAGCTTTACATACTCTGTATACTATCCAGTCTTCAACACTTAGCTTATTTATGATCTTCTCATCAAGTGCACTGATTCCAAACTACTATCTGACTTCATTGCCATAATGAAAACACTATACTAAGTCATATACACTAGTATAGCCAACTTTCCAACAATCTCCCCCTTTTTCATTGATGGCAACAGAGGAATATGTCCAAGTTGCTAACTTTTCCTTAATACAAAAAACTTTTGTCTTATATCTCCCTTATACATAACTTTCTATCTCATATCTCCTTATACATATCTATAACCATATTCTATACATACTCCCCCTTTGACATTAATGACAAAGGTGTATCAAAACTCTATATACAACTACTTACTATGAGAGAACATCAGGATATGCTATCTACAAGTTTTGGATCTCCTTATTCTAGAATGTGATCAATGAGTTTACAATCTGGAGATGGGCGCATAGTGCATACTGTAGCTTTTCCAGCTTCTCCAAATTTGTTCTAGGACCTTGATCATATGTCACCATGGTGGCATCGATCTCATTGATATTTTGATTGAGTATATCTAGTGAGGGCACAAGAGCATTCCTTAGTTGTGTTCTCCTTCCCCTTATCTTTGACATCTCTTTCTTAGGTTTTTCAATCTTATCTACCTGTCCTTGGTAGACATTGTTACTCATGTTCACATCAATGGATGGATCTTCTACTGATTTCCTTAAGTTGTCTATCACAGCTTCTGCCTCTTGTATGTTCTTGTATAGATCACTAGTCAGCTTGTCCTGGGTCATACAGTTAGTAATAATCTTTTTTCCATTTGCTGCAAACTCCTTCAAGGATGCTTGATGAGCCTTTAGTGAGCTCAGGTCAAGTGTAAAGTTGCTAACCAATTCACTTATCCTTTTCTTTCTGTACTTCTCCTCTGTAACTAATGATGCTAATTTTTCCAGGCTAGAGAAGTTACTCTTGAATTGTGAAATAACTACACTCACATCATCAACGGAATGTACCTTGGAAACTTTCTTGTCTGCTGGTAACAAGTTGTTTAGGATTTTTACTGATTCTACAAGGAGGGGATTCCTCATTACCTATTTCTCCTTGGATTTCTCCATAGCTAAGACGTTGAACTTGATCAGGTCTTCTTCTCCCCATGAATCCAAACTGGTTGAGTCAGGTGTCAAACTTGACAATAATGCTGCTGAGGGAAGTGGAGTGATAGGATTACTATCCATAACCTCCTCTTTGACTCTTATTTTTATTGGTTCATTTTATTTTCTCTCCACTTATTCTTTTTGTTTTTATGCTTCTTTTTCAATTTGTTCTTCTTTCTTTTCTTCTTCTTTTTCTTTTTCTTTTTCTTTTCCTTCTTCTTTCTTTTCTGCTTCATTTGTTATATCCTCAATCAATACTTTTTCTTGATGAATGGGAGGATTGTTACTAAAAAGAGTTTCAACCTCTTGTGTGCTTGCAAATTCCTCTTCAAACTTATCCAAATCCATTTCTGTGGCCACCAAAGTGACTTTTACATTATCAATACAAATTGAGTCATCTTTGAATGTCTCTAATATGGGCATTGACTTATCTTCCTCTGATATTGTTTCAACTGCAGGTGCTTAGTCCTTGGGACCTATCATAGGTACATTAGTAGTCTCTTACTCTTTTGCAACCATTGTGGGAGCTTAAAATCTAGGTGCTGTAGTTGGATACATGTGCCTATTCATGAAGACCTTCTCAAATGCCTTCTTTGTTTCCTTTGCAACCAATTCATAGTTCTTGTCTATTATGTGTAGGGTCCTTAGTTTGGTTCTAAGATGTGGTTTTATTAGATCTAGTAATAGATATTTCTCCTCTAGAGAACATACTGGAAAATTATCATCCAAGATCTTTTCTCTGATTCTCAGATCTTCTTCAATGGCTAGTCTTTTTAGGAACTCCAAGATGTTCCACACATTATCAGGAATTGTAGTCTTGAGTTCTAGTATTGTCTTCTTAAACTTCAACATGTGTTTGACAATCATTCCATGTATCTCTGATTTGTCAATCTCATTGTATTTCTCATAGAACTTTCCTACTTGATCAATTCTACCTTCATTAATGATTCTTGCACTTAACACTCTAAGACTAGGTTTGAAGCTTACTTCTAGAGGTGCTTGAGTGTTCTTCCTATTTCTTGTTACTCACAAGGATGGATGACCAATGCTAATCTCTTTCTTCCTCATAGGAATTACCTTAAACTCAGGAGGAGTAGTAAGGTCAATGGTTTCCTTGGGTGCAGAAGGAGTAACATCAGTTTTATCCTTCTGAACATCATAACTTTCAATTTTCACCTTCTTTAGCTTAGGATCCATTGATTTTGACTTTTCTATTGCCGCACTCTCGATTTCCAAAGCAATATTCTCTTCCCTTGCCTTGTCTAGGTCTTCTTGAGACACTCCATGAATTCTCAAGATCTCTAAGGTAACTTTGGCAACCTTCCTTTTAGTTGCTACACTCTTCAAGACTACATCAACTTCTCTTGTTTTCTCTTCATAGGTTCCCCATCTTGGCTCATTAGGGTCTTTAGGGGATGAAAGTAATACTTGTGCATATGCTTCTAGGACTTGTTCATCAACCTCATATCCAAGTGGATGGATCCACTTTTTCTTTGGTTCAACTACCTCCATGCATGTTGTGTCTGTCTCAACCATGAAGCAAATAGTTTCTATGTGCACTCTTAATCTGTCCAATCCTACTAGTTCTTTCTTATAGAATATGTATTCCCTAATATCTTCAACATGCATAACACCCATAGGCATGTGGGAGAACACCCCTTCTAGCTTGTTCAAAGTGGATTTGAACAGGTGCCTCTTAAATACATATCTTTTCTTCTTTGCAACATTAAATAGTATAGGAGTAGCCATCACCTACTTGTATAATGCTTTCTTAATGGTTTCCAAGAGATTTTGAATTGGCACAATGAACTAGGGTTTCTACAACTAATCAAATGCACAACAAATCACTTGATGAATCAATCTGGAATCCTTTACATTCAAATGCTAGGGCTCTTCTACTCTCCAATCACTCTCAATTAGAATGCAATGAGAGATCTACAAACTTCAGTGTACTTTAAAGTAGAAATTATGTCATTAATATTTGTCATGTAAACTAGGTTGTCACTTGAAAGTTTCTAACTTCAATTTGAACATAATCAGCTAGTGTGCTCTTGCACATAGGTTTTTCTAGCCTCCAAAAGCTTAAGTCCAAAGGAACATACTCTAAAAGTGAGTATACCAGCTGTGCAGGGGTTGAGAGCTAAATTAGCTCCCCCTATGACCATGAGGGCCATTCATCTAGATGTAGAGGGTGCATCCATTGTGGATGCATCCAATACATTCTCATCAACCTTATCCTTCTTTTCTTCTGACCAAATCAAGCTCGCATCCTCTAAAGCTTTCACAAACTTCACTTCTCCTCCAGGGTCCAATACTGGTTCTTCAGGATTTTTAGGCTTTCCTGACCTTGCATCCTTGATCTACAAAACTTTGAGATGTGTCCAGCCTTGTTACAAGAGTGAAAAATGACTAGAGACCTTATATTCCTTGGTGCATTGACATGGGTCTCCATTTGACATTGTCTAGCTGAGTGACCATTATAGTTACATATCTGACATGTAACATTCTGAGAACTTCTTACATTTGGCTAATTCTAATTTCTCTGATTATGTTGAGTCTTGTTCTTCTGACTTGTCTTACAATTTATAGCTCTATGACCAAATTGATTGCATGAATAATAGTAACCGTTGAAAGGTCTTACCGCTATATAGTTCCTTGCTATATGACCATGCTTGTTACATGCATAACAAGTTCAATCTACTAGCTTGCACTCATTCTTGGATGGTTCAATGTGATCTTTAGTCTGACTTCCAGTTACCTTAGCATCTAATTCTTCAATCTGTTCTTTTAGAGATGAATTTTCTTCACTGAGTTTTTTTTATCATAATCCCTAAATCACTGGTAGAGCATTCTTTCAAATCTTTTCTTAGCCTTTTGATGACTACTTGAGCATCACTGATTTTTTCTATAAGTTCTTCAATTTCTTTTTCTGATCTATCCATGTCTTCAAGAGAAACTTCAATATTTCTTTTCACATGTTTCATTTTTACTTTGTCCATGATCTCCTCAAGTGGTTAAACTTCTTTGTTGAGGACCTAAGATCTGATACCAATTTTTAGGAAAGGGAACACTGAGAGGGGGGGGAGGGGGGTCAATCAATGTTCACTATATTTTATCTTTTTACTTAATCTTAAACTGAACTTAAATGCTTAAGTACTGAAATGAACATCCACATAAACATGAAACATGAAATCAACACATAACACCAATATGGTTATGGGGAAACCCTAATAGGTAAAAACCCCAGTGGGAATTGACAGCCACTAATATTCTATACTAGTGTTTTATGATCCTTGTTAGAAGATCCTTAACCCTCTTAAGAGTTGCTTTACAATGTATTAAGTACAGTAGACCTTGTCAAGGGATAGACCCTGTTAGGAGTCTTTTACAATAAACCATGTTAGGGGTGTGGCCGCACTATCCTAGAGCTCATTGCTCAAGTGGTGAAGGCTGCAACCTTATGATCTCAGATACACACTACATCCGTTGGATGAACTATTACTATGACACTACTTGTCTAATCAATTTCTTTGATGTGCTAATGCTTTGACCACTTGAAAAGCTCTAATACATCTTATAGAATCTTCACACACTTCTTCTCTACTTATATAAACTCTATAACTTCTCTCCTACTAATTAAAATGGGTGCATCCCATATTTATATGCGCATACAAAACAAATAACTAGGTCAGCTCTTTAACTGATTACATACAATGCTTCCAATTCAATTGGTTCAAGCATTTTTACAAGAAAAAATATTTATATGTAAGAAACCTAATTACAATAGGTGCATGGCCTTTACATCCTAAGAATATAACCACAAATCAAAATGTCAACAATCGGCTGCTTACTCTGTTCTTCTCTGGCACACACTGGTTGTGTAAATTCAACAGCCTGTAACTTTGTCATACTTGCATATCTGATCATGCTCTCTTAGACTAAGAATGGACATAGTCTACCCAAATTATCTTCTAGGGCCCATACCATAACTCAGTCATACGCACGTGCGTTGATGCTATGAGCTTCAGATACTCTATATACTGTCCAGTCTTCAACACTTAGCCGATTTATGATCTTCTCATCAAGTGTGTTGATTCCAAACTACTATATGACTTTGTTTCCATAATAAAAACACTATACTAAGTCATATACACCAGTATAGACAAATTTCCAACAATCTCCCCCTTTGTCATTGATGGAAACAAAGGAATATGGCCAAGTTGCTAACTTTTCCTTAATACAGAAAACTTTTGTCTTATATCTCCCTTATACATAACTTTCTATCTTATATCTCCTTATACATATCTATAACCATATTCTATACATACTCCCCCTTTGACATTAATGAAAAAGGTGTATCAAAACTGTATATACAACTACTTACTATGAGAGAACATCCAGATATGCCATCTACAAGATTTGGATCTCCTTCTTCTAGAATATGATCAATGAGTTTACAATCTAGAGATGGGCGCATAGTGCATACTGTAGCTTTTCCATCTTCTCCAAATCTATCCTATGACCTTGATCATATGTCACCATGTTGGCATCGATCTCCTTGATATTCTGATTGAGTATATCTAGTGAGGGCGCAAGAGCATTCCTTAGTTGTGTTTTCCTTCCCCTTATCTTTGACATCTCTTTCTTAGCTTTTTCAATCTTATCTACCTGTCCTTGGTAGACATTTTTACTCATGTTCACATCGATGGATGGATCTTCTACTGATTTCCTTAAGTTGTCTATCATAGCTTTTGCCTCTTGTATCTTCTTGTATAGATCACTAGTCAACTTGTCCTGGTTCATATAGTTAGTAATAATCTTTCTGCCCTTTGCTGCAAACTCCTTCAAGGATGCTTGACTAGCCTTTAGTGAGCTCAGGTCAAGTGTAAAGTTGCTAACCAATTCAGTTAATCTTTTCTTTCTATACTTCTCTATAACTAATGATGCTGATTTTTCCAGGCTAGAGAGGTTACTCTTGAATTGTGAAATAACTACAGTCACATAATCAACAGAATGTACCTTGGACACTTTCTTGTCTACTGGTAACAATTTGTTTAGGATGTTTACTAATTATACAAGGAGTGGATTACTCATTACTTGTTTCTCCTTGGCTTTCTCCATAGCTAAGATGTTGAACTTGATCAGGTCTTCTTCTCCCCATGAATCCAAATTGGTTGAATCAGGTGTCAAACTTGACAACAATGTTGTTGTGGGAAGTGGAGTCATAGGATTACTATCCATAACCTCCTCTTTGACTCTTATTGTTATTGGTTCATTTTCTTTTCTCTCTACTTCTTCTTTTTGTTTTTATGCTTCTTTTTCTATTTGTTCTTCTTTCTTTTCTTCTTCTTTTTCTATTTCTTTTTCATTTCCTTCTTCTTTCTTTTCTACTTCATTTGTTATATCCTCAATCAATACTTCTTCTTGATGAATGGGAGGAGTGTGACTAAAAAGAGTTTCAACCTCTTGTGTGCTTGCAAATGCCTCTTCAAACTTATCCAAATCCATTTCTATGGCCACCAAAGTGACTTTTACATTATCAATAAAAATTGAGTCATCCTTGAATGTCTCTAATATGGGCATTGACTTATCTTCCTCTGATGTTGTTTCAACTGCAAGTGCTGAGTCCTAGGGACCTATCATAGGTACATTAGTAGTCTTTGACTCTTTTGCAACCATTGTGGGAACTTGGCCTTTGGGCACAGTAGCTAGATACATGTGCCTATTCATGAAGACCTTCTCAAATTCTTTCTCTATTTCTTTTGCATCCAATTCATAGTTCTTGTCCATTATGTGTAGGGTTCTTAACTTGGTTCTAAGATGTGGTTTTACTAGATCTAGTAACAAAGATTTCTCCTTTAGAGAACATACTGGAAAATTATTATCTAAGATCTTTTCTCTTATTCTCAAATCTTCTCATCAAGTGCACTGACTCCAAACTACTATATGACTTTGTTGCGATAATGAAAACACTATATTAATTCATATACACCAGTATCTTCACAAAATAGAGTGGTTCCATCCATGAGTTGTAAATGAGTAACCACTATTAAATCCTCATTAATCATTACCCCAATCCATGCTCCATTAGACCGTTGTCGGTATATATATTACTTAATGATGCTTCCATGATGACAAATAAGAAACTGAGATATGGACACCTTGTCTTAATCTATCACTACGTTTGATAAACTTAAAGAATGCAAAATTCACTATGATTGAAAATTCCAGAGTTCCTATGCATAACTCGATTAATTTGATCTATTTAAATGTCAAAAATAAGTTTATCTAGTACACATATTATAAATTCCTACTATATAGTCTATCATATTCCTTGCATATGACAAGTTTGATCACCATTCTGACCTTCATGTTCTATGCCATTGAATTAATTTTCTCTTATGTAAGTATTATGCTATGTGAAATCTCTTTACCTAGTGTGAAACCATTGTGCTCCATGGATATGAGCTTGCTCATTTCTTTTTTTAATCTATTTTCCAATGCCTTTGTAATTATTTTATAAATTATATTATAGAGCACAACCGTTCTGTATTCATCCAACAACATATAAGGGTATATGCAGGATCATGGTATACCAAAAAGTGGTGATGTGAAAAAGAAGTCCCGATCGATAGTCTGCTTGAAAAAAAACTATAACTTTCAAACAATATAACATTTTTGAAATCTGAAATAAAATCACATTCTATTCTTCACCTAATACAATAATAATAAACAATTCTTTCAATTGGATGAATTTTAGACTAAGTTAAGGTGGTCAGACACGAGAGTTTTTATATTCGGGAAAATTTGTAGTAGAAAAATTATAATTAATTATTTACTTGGAAAAAAAATACAAAAAAATATACACCACATCTGAAAATGAGTCTACTAATTTTATCTAGAATCTTATAAACAAATATTATCATTTGATTTTGTTTAATGTGGTTAGACATACACCTATTTGTTATCTTTCTAGTCCTGATTGATAGACTTATTGAAAAATAGCTATAACTTTCAAAATGTATAACATTTTTGAAATCCAAAACATGTGTCACATTCTATGATTTTCCTACTACAAGAAAAATAAAAAAAAATTTCAATTTGATAAAGTTAAGACTAAGTTCATGTGGTCAAACACGAGAATTTTTGTATTCTGGAAAAGTTGTAGAAGAAAAATTATAATTAATTATTTACTAAGAAATAAATTACAAGAAAATATGTGTCACATATGGACATGAGTTTACTACTTATATCTAGAATCTTATAAAAAAATTCATCATTTGATTGTGTTTAAGGTAGTCAGACATACACCTACTTCTTATATTTTCTTGAAATTTTCATACTACTACATTGAAATTTAAAATTTTTAACATATAGAATAATTATTTTTCAAAAAAGGCCTAGTATCTTAGAAATTAAATTCAAGATTATAAATATTCTCTTCTTACATATTTTTGATCTAATATTTGTAACTTTTTCAAAATTTTATGTCTACTTTCCTAAATCTGATTTTCTAAATTTTCATTGCCACTTAAGGGCCTAGTTTGGCATACCATGATCTTGCACATACCCATAATGAACCTTTTTGGGGATAAAGAAATGAACAATATTTATTCATTTCTTTGAAAAAAATACCTTTGCTTTGGACATCTTCTAGCACTTTAGAAATGTCTAAATTTAGAAAACACTAGCACTTTTGATAAAAACTTTTTAGAAACCCATCTAGGCTAGGCACCTTGTCAAGGTGAAGTCCAAAAAGAAAAAAAAAATGATTTCTTCTACTATGAGGGGTTCTAGAAGTATCTTATTATCATCATCACTTACAAGCTTTGGGATTGTGTCAAGTATCTTCTCTTTACATGGATGATTACAAATCTCTATGGAATTCAACATGCCTCTATAGAAATCCACTTTATCCATCCCCACTTTGTCCCTCTCTCTTTGCATACTAAAACTTTATCATCTGTGATCTCATTGATTTAACTTTGAGAAATTATAACTTTTATTTATGCATGAAATAAATTTGTATTGTTATCTCCTTCTTTGATCCAAATTTCCTAGGCCTTATCCTTCCAGTATATTTCTTTCGTTGCAAGGATCTCTACAAGTTTGTCTTTTAAATTTTTCTCCTTGAGGAATTGAGTCTAATTGATTCGCTCCCTACTCACCTTCTCATTCAACTCCTTTTCCATCCCCACCTTTTTTTGGAATATATTTAATAATTCTTGCCGAAGGAATTTAATAATATTAAATGTTTTCCAATTTTCTTCTATCCATTTTTGTATTGTCTTCTTGTCTGATCTAGTCCCAATGATCTTGTAGATTATCCCAACCCACATTAACACATCAATGTCTTCTTCCACTTGGACATAAAAATAAAAAATCTATTGATTGTCCAACTCAACATCTTCCTCTTGGTTGTCAATACCACTACGTACTTTTTTTTTCTGCCTAGAAATTGTTTCTTGTGTGATATATATACATTTTCTCTCGTGAGGGGGATGGCCATTTTTTTAAAGGGAACATAAGTTACACTGCATTGGGTGGTTCAACTATATAAAAGAAGGATTTTTCTATTTTTGTGAAGATGTAAAAATCTAGGTTTTAATGAAAATTAAAAAAAGCATAGTCATAGTATTCATTCTATCATCAAGTTGACTAATTTTATATTTACTTTCACAAATACAATCCCAAGCTTAAGAATATTGTAAACAACTCACTATCAAGGTAGTTTTATTCACAAATTGAAGAACCTTTAATTGGGAGTCCTGATCTACTAATTCAATCTATGTTTCATATGATTCAATTATAGGAAGGAATGAATTTATCTTTCTAATGAAACATTTAACTACTCAATGATAATTAAATTAAGCTATTATGCCAAACTCCTAAATAGTAGGATGATGGGCATATATTTTCTATTCTACAAGCTACAAACATGTCTCTTGAGAGCCAATGAAGTTTTCACTCGCTTATCAAGTCTCCCTATTCTTCTCTGTTATCTTTATTCACCACATGATACACCAATCTACCATTTCTTAGTTTGGTAACCTTTCTTTTTCTTTAATGTGCATCCATCCTAGTCTCTCTATGTCTACACACTATGCACCAAGAAGGGAAAAGAAAAATAAACCCTTTCTCTATATTTGTTTTCTTCTATCACTTCCCCTTCTCTCTTCCAAAGGATGGTTAATTTTAGGCCTTGAATGGTTTTTTCCCATTCGAAATAGTTATTCTCTTTCATATTATGTATCTCCTATCCAAGAGACTTGACTAATGAAGTTTCTATGGATTTTGTTATTTCAATGATGGCATAAGAAATTTTGTCAAACATTTCATGTGCATGCTAATAAGAAAAAGAAAAACATCACAAAGGAAAAAAAAATTATATGCTAGTCTGTTCACACTCAAATGCTCTGGCATCAAACACCAAAGATAAATAAATATTTCATGGGTGCAACAATCGTGAATATATTGGTGGATTCAGAAGGTGAGTTTCATGCTTTTCCAAATTTGATGTTCTAAGCCAAGAAGACTCATATGTTGGATGGTTCTTTCAATGAACCAGCTATTTCAACTATCCTCTCCTCCCTATTCTTATTGATACACATGATCTAGTTATTTGATCAACCTCTTAAAAATTCTTTTTGTGGAAATCGACGTATCCATTCCATGACATTTGTCAAATCTAAAACTGAAATTTGTTTCTCACTGGATTCACCTTAATATTACTTGTACAAATTAGCCACATTAAAAATTGGTCAAATGATAATTCTAGTTGGAATTTTGATTTCATATGCATTCATCGAGAACTTCTATAAGAATGTACAAGGGCTAATTTTCTTCCACTTTGGTTTTTTGTAGGTACATTGAAGAAATATTTCCTTCCAAAAATGAGACATTACTATCCCTCTAACTTTAAAATACTGCACTCTTCTATGCTTATCTACATGTTCTTTATACTTTATAGAACTCTTCTCCAAGTTTTCATTCACTTATTTGTGGACATTATTGATATACTTTGAAAAATATTTATTTACAACACTTTTCCTATTCAAATCTACACTATCTCTTAATTCATCAACACCCATAGGGCTGAAAGCATACACCACTTGGTGTGGACTCGTACCTACACTTTGATTGATGGAATTATTATGAAAAAATTCTTCTTGTGCCAAAATTCAAATCCCATTGATCTGGTTTTTCACCAACCAAACACCCCAACAATTCTCCAAATTTTGGTTAAAACCTTCTATATGTGACCATCTATTTGTGGATGGGAGCCTAAAATAAAACCTAATAGTGTACCCATTTTCTTCCACAATGTATGCCAAATATGACCAAAATTTTTTGTATCTCTATCTGAAATAATCCTTTTAAGAAGGCCAACTACCTGAACTATCTCTTTGAAAAATATTGTAGCTATCTAGGAGGCATCACTACACTTACTGCATGGTTTTAAATGATCCATTTTTAAAAATAGGCCACTACAACAAAAACAAAATCATTACCTCTTTTTGTTCTTGTTATCCTCAAATAAAATCCATACTAATGCATCACCATGGTCCCTTTGGTATAAAAAATGGTTGCTAATGATGCAAGGGAGGATGGGGAGAGGGCCCAAAGGCACACCTAACCAGATCCACCTTGCTGAGATCACACGTGGAAGCAACAACACAAGTGAGAGAGAGAATATAGAAAATTTCATATATTATCTTCAATTTGATTTGTACATGTTGGG
This sequence comes from Chamaecyparis obtusa, assembly GCA_027943335.1. Lineage (NCBI taxonomy): Eukaryota > Viridiplantae > Streptophyta > Pinopsida > Cupressales > Cupressaceae > Chamaecyparis > Chamaecyparis obtusa. Next base: position 232,522 of record BSBK01004322.1, on the reverse strand, counting down.
TTGTAAGGGCTTCCCACTTTAGGTGAGATATTAAAATAAAGTATAGAAGTCCTCTAACATGTGAGGATCTGCCAACAATATCTAATTTTTTATCTTTTATCTTCTATCCAGAAACTCCTCCCTATACTCTAACCCAACAATTACATTTATACAAGAGGATACTGAATCAAGCTGGCCTTCAGATCCACCATCAATGGAAGTAACAACCAGATCTAGGTCCACATGCTTCCCAATGATAGATACCATCATTAAATCCATGACCAAATATAAATGCAAGAGTCAGCCTCAATAGAGATCCAAAACAAATAACTTGGTAAGAAAGGATAACCGAGCACTAGACAAGCATCACCAAGTGCCAGGGAAATTCACGGAGCACCAAAGAGATAACCGACCAACACCAATGAAAAAGGAAATCAAACAACACTGAACCAACTCGGTCAAAGAAGGAACCGAGAAACACAAAAAAATGCAATCATCTTTTTGGTGACATAGGATTTCCAAGGACCCGAGATGCTCCTACATCAGACACCTGGGGTTATTTGAAAATGATTCTCTAAATAATGAAATAGGTATGATCCGAGCTACATCCAACTTAGATTTTTAAATCTATGCACTGTCTTCAATCGGTCTATTCTTCCACTTTACTAGATATTCCATATACTATTTTCATTAATATATTTATTAATTATCAATTAATATGATATATATTATTGAATCATAAACTTTGATTATATTTATCATAAACTAATGTTATCTTAAAGAGTATTAATTGGTTAAAAGTACATTGATTAGATGGGTACGTTGTAATTATTAATCGAATTAGTTTATATTCTATCGAAAATGGAGATTGATGTAAACGACTATTTAAATTTGTATTCAATATTTTTTTCACAAGTTGTCAATCTAATCATCATAATCAAATTGGTCTTGTTTTTAACAAAATTGGAAAAGGGATTAACCTATTTATCTAATAACGTTAACCATAAACATTCTATTTCTCTTAGGTAACCTAAGTTTGTTAGACTGTCGATCGACGAAATTGATCAATGAACTTCTTATTGAAAATTTCTTCTTGCATCCTTTGGTAAATTTAACAACCTTGTTGGGGTGTGACCACCTGTTTCTTTTGAGATGTTGACATTTACACTTGTCCCGCATCGTAAACATGGAACTTTTACCCTTCTAAAAAAAAATTTGTTGGTTGTGTTTTGACCCGAACTTTTGGGCATCACATCTTGTACTTCTACCAATTCTTTATTCCAAAATATGCTCGACTTATTCCATCTATTTCTTAGGACAATCCATCGGTACTGTCATTTCTTCATCTGAATCATGATACTCATGCAAATCAACAATGTTCAAAATTAGTACGTGATATATCCATGCCATCAGGTAACTCAATCTCATATGCATTTCCACTATCATATTTTATCAAAATCTTGCAAGGGCCAAACTTCTTCATTTTCAGCTTCCCATATGTTCCAATAGGAAATCTCCATCTCTTCAAATGAACCATTACTTCATCACTGACTGTGATAGTCTTATGTCTTCTTGATCTATCAACTCTGTCTTTGTATTTTTGATTACTTATTTTCAACTTATGTTTCGTATCTTCATGCAATGTCTTCATGTACTCAAAAAACTTTACTCCTTCATCACTTCTCTTTCTTTCATCAGCAATATCCCTCAGATCTGATATACCTCTCGGTTGTATGCCATTTACAATCTCAAAAGGTGTTTTTCTAGTACTCCTATTTACTGAATTATTGTATGCAAACTCTACTTATACCAACATAGAATCCCAATTACTTGGTGTGTATCTAACAAAACATCTCAAAAGATTTCCCAAACTTCTATTCACAACTTTTGTTTGTCCATCAGTTTGTGGGTGAAATGTAGAACTATATTTCAACTCGGTGCCAAACTTTCTCCAAAGGGTCTTCCAAAAGTATCCAACAAATTTGTTGTCTCAGTCAGAGATAATACTCCTTAGTAATCCATGCAATAAGGCAATTTCCTTAGTGAAAAGATCTATTATATGTACTGCATTTGATGCCTTTGTACAAGGTATAAAATGTGCCATTTTTGAAAATCTATCGACAATAACAAATATAGAATCATTACCTCTTACTGTCTTCAATAAGCCAAGAAAAAAATCCATACTGATGTCAATCCAAGGTTTCTCAAGAACATAAATCGGTGTATAAAATCTAGTATTATGACTTACTCCTTTTGCGACTTGACAAATTCCAAAACTTCTCACAAATTTTTGAACATCTTTATACAACTATGGCCTAAAGTAATTCTCCTTAAGAAAATTCAATGTTTTATCAACACCAAAATGTCCAGCCAAACCGCTACTATGTTTCTCCTTTATAAAATTAGTTCTCATTTCTCCTCTCGGTATACACAACTGAATACCTTTAAACAACATACCTTCTTGAATAAATTATTTGTCCCATTTAGTACTCGGTTGATCTTGAATAGGTGTTGTGCACTTTCTCCATAGCTTAGAAAATCAAGACTAAATTCATAAGAATCTCTCATGTCATCAAAGCCAAGAACTTCAATTTTCATCTTGGTCATCAAAGATATTCTTCTACTCAATGCATCAATAACTCATTTAATGACTCCACTCTTATGCTTTATCACAAATGTATAACTCTGCACATAATCAACCCATTTCATTTGTCTCTGATTCAACTTATTCTAACTACCCAAATACTGTAAAGCCTTATGATCGACATACAACACAAATTCACTCAGTATCAAATAATGTCTCCATTTCTTCAGTGCTTGAACAATAGCATAGAATCCTTGATCATACACAAAATATTTCATTTTTGCATCATTCAACTTTTCACTAAAGAAAGCAACAGGTTTACCTTCTTGAATCAACACAGCTCCAATTGCACTTCGACTTGCATCACATTCCACTTGAAATACTTTGTTGAAAGAAGACAATGCCAACACAGATGATTCAACAACCTTTTTCTTCAAAGTCTCAAAAATTTTATTAGCTCCATGTGTCCACTTGAATTATCTTTTATATCCTCTCACAGTCTCAGTCATAGCATTACAAATTGAACTGAAATTCCTAATAAACTTTCGGTAAAAATGTACCAAACCATGAAATGATTTTACCTCGCTAGCATTCTTAGGTGTAGGCCAATTCAGAATAGCTTCAACCTTTTTAGGGTCCATTTTCAAACCATCAGCTAAAATCACAAATCTTGAATATACAATCTCCTCTTTAATGAAGGAATACTTTTTTAGCTTTATCAGCAAATTTTCTTCTTTCAACCTCTAAAATACTTGTTTAACATGAAACAAATGTTCTTCTCTGGTCTTACTAAATATCTGAATATCATCAAGGTATACAATCACAAACTTACCCAAGAATTTCTTCAAAACTTCATTCATCAACCTCATAAAAGTACTCGATGCATTAGTTAAACCAAAAGGCATAACCAACCTGATGAAGGGTGCTCCCCTTAGTACCACAAACACATAATAGAAATAGAGAAACAACAACAATAATATGCAAGAACAAAAAATTGGCTTCTTAATATCTCCACAAATGTGGAATTACAAACTTTCAGAATTACAATATGCAAAGCCACATGGGCATTCCCTTACAATATTCTATAGGAAAAATCCTCGAATCAATACCTAGATCTACTACCTAGAACTGCCCTAGACAACACTACGGGCCTTCTTTATATAGGCAATTTCCACCACCCGAAAAGGTTCCAAAAATTTATCCCTAAGGGCGACCCAACTTAGAATTATTTTGTTTTTCAATTTATTACATCAAAGTCGTCTCAAAATAACTTTTGAAACCCGAACATAAATTTTGAAGGAAAATTATTTTCTACCATTTCAGGTAGCCTGACTTCCGGAGACCATAAGTCATCACTAGTTGACCCGATTGACTATTATAACCCCATTTCAGAAATGCCACGAAGCGCTATACATGCTTGACCTACGCAATGCACCCGTCACCCAATTTTTTGACCTCATCTGGGGCCTCTATAGCCTTCAAAACTGAGTTCAAAGTTTTTGTACCCTGCTGCCAATACCAAAAATCTTCAATATCTTCAAAACTAGACCTGATCTAGCCATGAAACTTTGCTAGTAGGCTGATATGACTGAGCTAAACCTCCACATGTAAAATCAAAACATGTCAAGATAGTAAAACCAACTTACTAAAAATAGCAAGTTTCCATAAATAACAACTCTACACAAGATAGCCCTTATTGAATACAAAAACATAAATATTTTTGGGTGATGCAAGATTGCTCTTACACCCAGGATACTGCTGCATCAGACACCCAGGGTAATTTGAGAAGTGACCTTGTCATGATTCAGGTGTGCAGAGGAAAACCAAGACGGTTAACCTCCTACTTTGTTAGCCATGATGAATCTTCTATAGGTCATCCTTTCCATTTGACCAAATACTCTTCATATGTCCTGTTCATTGTGCTTCTACCAACATGACTATCTAGTATGTCTTCAATCTCCTTGATATCTAAACTGGTTGCTGGAATACTCCACTGTGCTGCTGCAACCTCATCTTCAACACCTCCTTCATGATACTTTGTCAAATTTGAAATGTTAAACACTAGTGAAATATTCAGCTGAGTAGGCAATTCTACCTCATATGCATTTCCTGAATCATGCTTCTTTAGTATCTTACATGGTCCAAACTTCTTCATTTTCAACTTGTTATATGTAGCAATCGGAAATCGCTCCTTCAGCAAATGAACCATGACTTCATCCCCAACCTGAAATTCCTTATGCCTCATTTTCTCATCTGCCTTAGTCTTATACTGCACATTTATCTTGGTAATATGCTTCCTCACCTCCTCATGGATGTTCTTCAAGTGTTCTGCAAAATCCTCAGCTTCAGCAATACTTATTTCTCCTTTATGTATCTTTATCAATTCAGATGCATTTCTTGGACTACTTCCATATACAATCTGGAATGGTGATTTACTAGTGTTCCTGTTGACAAAATTATTGTATGCAAATTTTGCCTGTGTTAAAATCAAATCCCATCCTATTGGCTTATCTCCAACCAAACATCTCAGCAAATTTCTTAAACTTCTATTCACCACCTCTGTCTGTCCATCAGTCTGTGGATGATGTGATGAACTAAACTTCAAATCTGTCTTCAACTTCCTCCACAATGTATGCCAGAAATATCCAACAAACTTTGTGTCTCTATTTGAAACTATGGTCTTTGGCAAACCATGTAGTCTCACCACTTCTCTAAAAAACAATTCTACTACATGAACAACATCATTATTTTTCTTGCAGGGAATGAAATGTGCGATCTTCAAAAATCTGTCAACCATCAAAAAAATTGAATCATGTCCCCACTGAGTTCTCGGTAAATCAAGAATAAAGTCCATACTGATATCCTCCCAAAGATTTTTTGGTATAGGTAATGACTGATATAACCCTGTATTCTACTTCACTCCTTTCGCCATTTGACATACTCTGCAACTCTGTATAAACTTCTTCACATCTTGGTGCAACTGTGGCCAATAATAATTCACACCAACCAAAGCAAGGTTTTTATCATGACCAAAATGTCCAGCCAATCCTCCACTATGCTTCTCTTTGATGAGATTCTCTGTCATAGAATTTTTTTGAATACACAACTGACTCCCTCTGAATAGCATATCATCTTGGATGATAAAATCTAGCCATTTCATCCTATCTAGAGTAACATGTTCTTTACAAGCTTTCCAAGCTCCACCAAAATCAGGATCCTCTAGATACAAATTCTTGAGTTCTTTGAACCCAACCACCTCAATCTACATCTCTGTCAGCAATAGTTGCCTTCTACTAAGAGCATCTACAACCCTGTTAGACTTTCCACTTCTGTGTTTCAAAAAAAATGTATAACTCTGCAAAAACTCAACGCATTTCAAATGCCTCTGATTCAACTTTCCTTGACTATTCAAATATTGCAAAGCCTGATGATCAGTATACAAAACAAACTCTTTAGGAAGCAGATAATGTCTCCACTTATTTAATCCTTGAACTATAGCATAAAATTCCTGATCATAAACCGAATACTTCCTCTTGGCATCATTTAACTTCTCACTGAAATAAGCAATAGGTTTACCTTCTTGGCTCATAACAGCTCCTATTGCAGTACCACTAGCATCGCAATCTACTTGAAACACCTTATTAAAATCTGGAAGTGCTTAAACAAGTTGTTTTGTAACTTTTTATTTCAACAATTGAAAACTCCTTTTTGCCTCATTAGTCCACTTAAACTCTTTTCTATCTCCTCTCATTGTTTCAGTCAAGAGACCACAAATACTGCTAAAATTTCTGATAAACTTTATGTAAAAGCTAGCCAAACTATGAAAATATCTTACCTTAGTAGCACTCCTTGGAGTAGGCCATTCAAGGATAGCCTGTACCTTCTCTGGGTCCATTTTTAGACCTTCTGCTGAAACTACAAATCTCAAATACACTAACTCTTTCTTCAAAAAACTGCACTTCTCCAAATTAATCAACAATTTCTCATCTCTTAGCTTCTCAAACACCATACGAATATGCATCATATGCTCCTCCAATGTCTTGCTAAAGATCAAAATATCATCTAGATAAACAATGACAAACTTACCCAGAAATTTCTTCAGAACCTCGTTCATGAGCCGCATGAAAGTGCTTGGTGCATTGGTTAGCCCAAAAGGCATGACTAACCACTCATACAGTCCTTCCTTTGTCTTGAAGGTAGTCTTCCATTCATCTCCTTCTCTGATTCGAATCTGGTGATATCCACTCTTTAGATCTATCTTTGAGAAATACATAGCTCCACTTAAACAGTCCATAATATCATCCATTTGTGGCAATGAAAACCTATACTTGATTGTGATCTTGTTTATTGCTCCAGAATCTGTACACATTCTCCATTCTCCATTCTTCTTTGGCGCTAATACCGCTGGTACAACACAGGGACTCAGACTCTCTCAGATCAACCCCTTCTGTAATAACTCATGTACTTGTTTGTTCAACTCTTCACTTTCTGCTGGTGTCATTGTGTGTGCTACCTTATTTGGAAAACTGGCTCCTGGAATCAAATCCATCTGATGACTGATCTTCCTTACCGGTGGTAATCCATCAAGTACATTATCAAATATAATATCCTGAAACTCATTCAACAAATCTGCAACCTCTATAGGTACATCCTCTACTTCTTCTTTACCAACTTTTAGAATTAAAGAAAAACACACATGCTCATGCCCCATACCATCTAGAAATTTTCTTCCATCACCAAATGTTATTCTTGCATTACCACATACCTTTTCTTTGGTCTCCTTCAATGGCTTTAGCTTATGTCGCACTCCATCCTTTGTAAGGGAATAGGTATTCACACGACCTTCGTGTACATCACATCCATCAAACTACCATGGTCTACCCAACAACATATGACATGCATCCATAGAGATGATATCACATAGTACCTCATCTTGGTACCCACCGATCTTGAACTTTACCAAGCATTGTTCACTGACCATGACCTTGTGGTCATCCTGCACCCAATCAATCTGATATGGATGTAGGTGTTTTTGTCTCTTGAGCTTTAACTTTGTCACCATCTCTTCTGACACCAAATTGTCAGTGCTTCCACTATCGATAATCACATCACAGCATTTACCCTCACACTTGCACCTAGTGTGAAATAGGCTCCTCCTTTACTCAGATTCATTCTCACCACTTAGCAAGACTCTTCTATTAATTAGCATTTCTCCTCTTTCAGCATCTTCAGATTTTGACGACCTTCTTCTCCACAGTGAAAACATGTTCCATGGAAGCCTCTTCTTCCAGATCCTTGTCCTCTTCCTCTTCCTCTCTGATCTCTATTACTCTGATCCTAGAAATGATTGGAATTATTTCCTCTCTAATTTTGACTAATACTGGCCTCATGCTTCTTTTTTGGATCTTCCTTTCAGCCACCATATGACCATCCACTAGATCTTGCACCACGACCTCGTCCATTTTGTCTGCTCTCAAACTTCTTGTTTAGCTTTTCCTCTACTTTTAGGGAAAACTGGTATGCCTCCTCAATACTGTTCATTTGAATGAGATTCAACTCCTTCTGAATACTTGGCCTTAACCCATAAAGGTATCAGGCAACTTTCTCCTTATCAGCTTCCGCATGGCCTGTTCTGATGAGGAGTCGATAGAACTCCTCTGTATACTCCTAAACAAATCTTCTTTCTTGTTTCAAACTTTGCATTTTCTTTAGTAGGTCAAGCTCATAATCAACATGAATAAACTTTCGCTTCAATTTATCCACCATCCGATCTCATCTTATGATTTTATCTTTCCCTCTTCTATTTCACTCCAATTGAATCTCTTGCCACTAGATCTTCGTATGACCTTTCAGTCTGGCCTTCGCAAATTTGACCCTATCAGGATCCTCAACATCTTCATACTCAAAATATTCCTCACATTCATTGATCCAGTCTATCAATTCCTCTGGGTTAAGATTTCCAAAAAATGTAGGAACCTCAATCTTAGATCTTTTCCCAGTCTTGGAAATTGTTCGAAAAAGTCTTTCTTCCTCTTGGTTCACAATTTCAGCTTCTCCTTCTTGATATTCTTCTTCGGCTTCATCCTCGCTTTCATCTCTGACATTAAGATTCATTCCTCTACGAATCTCTTCTTACAATGTTGTCACTTGTCTCTGCAACTCTCTAACCTCAGGTGTCACAGCACCAGCTCTTTGGCCACGTTCTCTTCGTGGAGACATTTTCGTGATGTACGCTGAAACCCTAACCACGGTCCTAGTGCAAACTGCCTCATAGTCGGTGATCTATTTACACACTCAAGAACTCCTACTCTGATTTCACTTGATGAAGGGTGCTCCCCTTAGTACCACAAACACATAATAGAAATAGAGAAACAACAACAATAATATGCAAGAATAGAAAATTGGCTTCTTATTATCTCCACAAATGTGGAATTACAAACTTTTAGAATTACAATATGCAAAGCCACATGGGCATTCCCTTACAATATTCTGTAGGAAAAATCTTCGAATCAATACCCAGATCTACTACCCAGAACTACCCTAGACAACACTACGGGCCTTCTTTATATAGGCAATTTCCACCGCCCGAGAAGGTTTCAGAAATTTAGCCCTAAGGGCGACCTAACTTAGAATTATTTTATTTTTCAATTTATTACATCAAATTTAGCTCAAAATAACTTTTGAAACCCGAATAGAAAGTCTGAAGGAAAATTATTTTTTGCCATTTCAAGTGGCCTGACTTACGGAGACCATAAGTCATCACCAGTTGACCCGATTGACTATTATAACCCCATTTCAGAAATGTCACGAAGTGCTCTACAAGCTTGACCCATGCAATGTGCCCATCACCCAATTTTTTGACCTCACCTGGGGCCTCTAAAGCCTTCAAAACTAAGTTCAAAGTTTTTGTACCCTGCTGCCAATACCGAAAATCTTCAATATCTTCAAAAGTAGACCTGATCTAGCCATGAAACTTTACTGGCAGGCTGATATGACTGAGCTGAACCTCCACATATAAAATTAGAACATTCCAAGATTGTAAGACCAACTTACTAAAAATAGAAAGTTTTCATAAATAGCAACTCTGCACAAGATAGCCCTTATTGAATACAAAAATAAAAATATTTTTGGGTGATGCAAGATTTCTCTTACACCCAGGATGCTCTTGCATCAGACACCTGGGGTAATTTGAGAAGTGACCCTGTCACGACTCAGGTGTGCAGAGGAAAACCAAGACGGTTAACCTCCTCCTTTGTTAGCCATGATGAATCTTCTACAGGCCATCCTTTCCATTTCACCAAATACTCTTCATATGTCATGTTCCTTGTGGTTCTGCCAACACGACTGTGTCATATGTCTTCAATCTCTTTGATATCTGAACTCGTTGCTGGAATACTCCACTATGCTGCTGCAACCTCATCTTCAACACCTCCTTCATGATACTCTGTCAAATCTGAAATGTTAAATACTAGTGAAATATTCAGCTCAGTAGGCAATTCTACCTCATATGCATTTCCTAAATCATGCTTCTTCAGTATGTTACATGGTCCAAACTTCTTCATTTTCAACTTGTTATATGTACCAACCAAAAATTGCTCCTTCAACAAATGAATCATGACTTCATTCGCAATTTGAGTTTTCTTATGCCTCTTTTTCTCATCTGCCTTAGTCTTATACTGCGCATTCATCTTGGCAATATGCTTCCTCACCTCCTCATGGATGTTCTTCAAGTGTTCTGCAAAATCCTTAGCTTCAACACTACTTATTTCTCTTTTATTTATCTTTCTCAATTCAGATGCATTTCTTGGACTACTTCCATATACAATCTGGAATGGTGATTTACCAGTGCTCCTGTTGACATAATTATTGTATGCAAATTCTGCCTGTGGTAAAATCAAATCCTATCCTGTTGGCTTATCTCCAACCAAACATCTTAGCAAATTTTCCAAAGTTCTATTCACCACCTATGTCTATCCATCAGTCTATGGATGATGTGATGAACTGAACTTCAAATCTATCTTCAACTTCTTCCACAATGTATGCCAGAAATATCCAACAAACCTAGTGTCTCTATCTAAAACTATTGTCTTTAGCAAACCATGTAGTCTCACCACTTCTTTGAAAAAATATTCTAGTACATGAACAACATCATTAGTCTTCTTGCAGGGAATGAAATGTGCCATCTTCAAAAATCTGTCAACCACCACCAAAATTGAATCATGTCCCCGTTGAGTTCTCGATAAACCAAGAACAAAGTCCATACTGATATCCTCCCAACGCTTCTCTGGTATAGGTAATGGCTGATATAACCCTGTATTTTGCTTCACTCCTTTCGCCATCTGACATACTCTGCAACTCTGTAAAAACTTCTTCACATCTTGTTGTAACTGTGGCCAATAATAATTCTCACCAACCAAAGGAAGGGTTTTATCATGACCAAAATGTCCAGGCAATCCTCCACTATGCTTCTCTTTGATGAGATTCTCCCTCATAGAATTTTTTAGAATGCATGACTGACTCCCTCTGAATAGCATATCATCTTGGATGATAAAATCTAGCCATTTCATCCTATCTAGAGTAACAGGTTCTTTACAAGCTTTCAATGCTCCACCAAAATCAGGATCCTCTGGATACAAATTTTTGAGTTGCTTGAATCCAACCACCTCAATCTGCATCTCTGTCAGCAATAGTTGTCTTCTACTAAGAGCATTTGCAACCCTGTTAGACTTTCCACTTCTGTGTTTCAAAACAAATGTATAACTCTGTAAAAACTCAACCCATTTCAAATGCCTCTGATTCAACTTTCCTTGAGTATTCAAATATTGCAAAGGTTGATGATCAGTATACAAAACAAACTCTTTAGGAAGAAGATAATGTCTCCACTTATTTAATCCTTGAACTATAGCATAAAATTCTTGATCATAAACAGAATAATGCTCTTGGGATCATTTAACTTCTCACTAAAATAAGCAATAGGTTTACCTTCTTGGCTCATAACAGCTCCTATTGCAGTACCACTAGCATCACAATCTACTTGAAACACCTTATTAAAATCTGGAAGTGCTAAAACAGGTTGTTCTGTAACTTTTTATTTCAACAATTGAAAACTCTTTTCTGCCCCACTAGTCCACTTAAACTCTTTTCTATCTCCTCTTATTGTTTCAGTCAAGGGACCACAAATACTGCTAAAATTTTGGATAAAATTTTTATAAAAGCTAGCCAAACCATGAAAATATCTTACCTCAGTAGCACTCCTTGGAGTAGGCCATTCAAGGATAGCCTGTACCTTCTCTGGGTCCATTTTTAGACCTTCTACTAAAACTACAAATCCCAAATACACTAACTCTTTCTTCACAAAACTGCACTTGTTCAAATTAATCAACAATTTCTTATCTCTTAGCTTCTCAAACACCATATGAATATGCATCATATGCTCCTCCAATGTCTTGCTAAAGATCAAAATATCATCTAGGGAAACAATGACAAACTTACCTAGAAATTCCTTCAGAACCTCGTTCATGAGCCGCATGAAAGTGCTTGGTGCATTGGTTAGCCCAAAAGGCATGACTAACCACTCATACAGTCCTTCCTTTGTCTTGAAGGTAGTCTTCCATTCATCTCCTTCTTTGATTCGAATCTGGTGATATCCACTCTTCAGATCTATCTTTGAGAAATACACAGCAATGAAAACTTATTTTTGATTATGATCTTGTTTATTGCTTAGGATTGTTTACACATCCTCCATTCTCTATTCTTCTTTGGCGCTAATACCGCTAGTACAGCACAGGGACTCAAACTCTCTCAGATCAACCCCTTCTGCAATAACTCATGTACTTGTCTGTTCAACTCTTCACTTTTTACTGATGTCATTCTGTGTGCTGCCTTGTTTGGCAAACTGGCTCCTGGAATCAAATCTATTTGATGACTGATCTTCCTTACCGATGGTAATCCATCAGGTACATTATCAAATACAATATCTTGAAACTCATTCAACAAATCTGCAACCTCTATAGGTACATCCTCTACTTCTTCTTTACCAACTTTTAGAATTAAAGTAAAACACACATGCTCATGTCTCATACCATCTAGGAATTTTATTGCATCAACAAATGTTATTCCTGCCTTACCACATACCTTTTCTTCGGTCTCCTTCAATAACTTTAGCTTATGTCGCACTCCATCCTTTGTCTGGGAATAGGTATTCGCATGACCATCATGTACAACACATCTTTCAAACTGCCACGGTCTACCCAACAACATATGACATGCATCCATAGAGATGATATCACATAGTACCTCATCTTGGTACCCACCGATCTTGAACTTTACTAGGCACTGTTCACTGACCATGACCTTGTGGTCATCCTGCACCCAGGCAATCCGATATGGATGTGGGTGTTTCTGTCTCTTGAGATTCAACTTTGTCACCATCTCTTCTGACACTAAATTGTCAGTGCTTCCACTATCGATAATCACATCACAACATTTACCCTCACACTTGCACCTAGTGCAAAATAGGCTCCTCCTTTGTTCAGGTTCATTCTCACCACTTAGCATGACTCTTCTATTAATTAGCATTTCTCCTCTTTTAGTATCTTCAAAATTTGATGATCTAGCATCTTCATCTACATGTGCAACTGTAGCCCGGCCTTGATTTCTCCTATCTATTCTGCCTTAGCACTGAGGACTTTCAAATGCCCTATGACCTTCTTCTCCATAGTGAAAACATGTTCCACAGAAGCCTCCTCTTCTAGATTTTTGTCCTCTTCTTCTTCCTCTCTGATCTCTATTACTCTGATCCTGGAAACGGTTGGAATTATTTCCTCTCTTATTCTGACTACTACTGGCCTTATCCTTCTTTTTTGGATCTTCATTTCGGCCACCATGTGACCATCCACCAGATCTTCCACCATGACCTCTTCCATTTTGTCTTCTCTCAAACTTCTTATTTAGCTTTTCCTCTACTTTTAAGGCAAACTAGTATAACTCCTCAATACTGTTCATTCAAACCAGATTCAACTCCTCTTGAATACTTGGCCTTAACCCATTAAGGTATCGAGAAACTTTATCCTTATCAGCTTCCGCATGGCCTGTTCTGATCAGGAGTCGATAGAACTCCTCTGTATACTCCTGAACAGATCTTCCTGCTTGCTTCAAACTTTGCATTTTCTTTAGTAGGTCAAGCTCATAATCAATAGGAATGAACTCTCCCTTCAATTTATCCATCATCTGATCCCATCTTGTGATTTAAATTTCCCTCTTCTATTTCACTCGAATTGAATCTCTTGCCACCAGATCTTCGCATGACCTTTCAGTCTGGATTTCACAAATTTGACCCTATCAGGATCCTCAACATCTTCATACTCAAAATATTTCTCACATTCATTGATCTAATCGATCAATTCCTTTGGGTTAAGATTTCTAGAAAATGTAGGAACCTCAATCTTAGGTCTTTTTCCAATCTTGGAAATCATCTGAAAAAGTCTTTCTTCCTCCTGGTTCACAATTTCAGCTTCCCCTTCTTGATATTCTTCTTCAGCTTCATCCTCGCTTTTGTCTCTAACATTAAGATTCATTCCTCTGTGAATCTCTTCTTGCAATGCTCTCACTTGTCTTTACAGCTCTCTAACCTTAGGTGTCACAGCACCAGCTCTTCCGCCACGTTCTCTTTGTGGAGGCATTTTCGCGATGCACACTGAAACCCTAACCATGGTCCTGGTGCAAACTGCCTCATAGTCAGCGATCTATTTACACACTCAAGAACTCCTACTCTGATACCACTTGATGAAGGGTGCTCCCCTTAGTACCACAAACACATAACAGAAATAGAGAAACAACAATAATATGAAAGAACAGAAAATTGGCTTCTTATTATCTCCACAAATGTGGAATTACAAACTTTCATAATTACAATATGCAAAGCCACATGTGCATTCCCTTACAATATTCTATAGGAAAAATCCTCAAATCAATACCCATATCTACTACCCAGAATTGCCCTAGACAACACTACGGGCTTTCTTTATATAAGCAATTTCCACTGCCCGAGAAGGTTCCAGAAATTTAGCCCTAAGGGCGACCCAACTTAGAATTATTTTATTTTTCAATTTATTACATCAAAGTCAGTTCAAAATAACTTTTGAAACCCGAACAGAAATTTTGAAGGAAAATTATTTTCTGCCATTTCAGGTGGCCTGACTTTCGGAGACCATAAGTCATCACCAGTTGACCTAATTGACTATTATAACAACATTTCAGAAATGCCACAAAGTGCCATGAAGTGCCATGAAGTGCCACGAAGTGCTCTACAAGTTGAATCACGCACAGTGCCTGTCACCCAATTTTTTGACCTCATCCAGGGCCTCTAAGTCCTTCAAAATTGAGTTTAAAGTTTCTGTACCCTGCTGCCAATACCGAAAATCTTCAATATCTTCAAAAGTAGACCTGATCTAGCCATGAAACTTCGCTGGCAGGCTGATATGACTGAGCTAAACCTCCACATGTAAAATTAGAACATTCTGAGATCGTAAGACCAACTTACTAAAAATAGCAAGTTTCCATAAATAGCAACTCTACACAAGATAGCCCTTATTGAATACAAAAATAAAAATATTTTTGGGTGATGCAAGATTGTTCTTACACCCAGGATGCTCCTGCATCGGACACCTGGGGTAATTTGAGACCCTGTCATGACTCAAGTGTGCAGAGGAAAACCAAGACTGTTAACCTCTTCCTTTGTTAGCCATGATGAATCTTCTACAGGTCGTCCTTTCCATTTGACCAAATACTCTCCGTATGTCCTGTTCCTTGTACTTCTGCCAACACGACTATCCAGTATGTCTTGAATCTCCTTGATATCTGAACTGGTTGATGGAATACTCCACTGTGCTACTGCAACCTCATCTTCAACACCTCCTTCATGATACTCTGTCAAATCTAAAATATTAAACACTGGTGAAATATTCAGCTCAGTAGGCAATTCTACCTCATATGCATTTCCTGAATCATGCTTCTTCAGTATCTTACATGGTCCAAACTTCTTTATTTTCAACTTGTTATATGTACCAACTGGAAATCGCTCCTTCCTAAAATGAACCATGACTTCATTCCCAACCTAAAATTCCTTATGCCTCCTTTTCTCATTTGCCTTAGTCTTATACTACGCATTCATCTTGGTAATATGCTTCCTCACCTCCTCATGGATATTCTTCAAGTGTTCTGCAACATCCTCAGCTTCAACACTACTTATTTCTCCTTTATCTATCTTTCTCAATTCAGATGCATTTCTTGGATTACTTCCATATACAATCTGAAATGGTGATTTACCAATGCTCCTATTGATAAAATTATTGTATGCAAATTCTGCCTGTGATAGAATTAAATCCCATCCTATTGGCTTATCTCCAACCAAACATCTCAGCAAATTTTCCAAACTTCTATTCACCACCTCTGTCTGTCCATCAGTTTGTGGATGATGTGGTGAACTAAACTTCAAATCTATCTTCAACTTCTTCCACAATGTACACCAGAAATATCCAACAAACTTACTGTCTCTATCTAAATCTATGGTCTTTGGCAAACCATGTAGTCTCACCACTTCTCTGAAAAACAATCCTGCTACATGAACAGCATCATTAGTCTTCTTGCAGGGAATGAAATGCGCCATCTTTGAAAATTTGTCAACCACCACAAAAATTGAATCATGTCCCCGCTGAGTTCTCGATAAACCAAGAACAAAGTCCATACTAATATCCTCCCAAGGCTTCTCTGGTATAGGTAATGGCTGATATAACCCTGTATTCTGCTTCACTCCTTTCACCATCTGACATACTCTGCAACTCTGTACAAACTTCTTCACATCTTGTTGTAATTGTGGCCAATAATAATTCTCACCAACCAAAGGAAGGGTTTTATCACGACCAAAATGTCCAGCCAATCCTCCACTATGCTTCTTTTTTATGAGATTCTCCCTTATAGAACTTTGTGGAATGCACAACTGACTCCCTCTAAATAGCATATCATCTTGGATGATAAAATCCAACCATTTCATCCTATCTAGAGTAACAGGTTCTTTACAAGCTTTCCAAGCTCCACCAAAATCAGGATCCTCTGGATACAAATTCTTGAGTTCCTCGAACCCAACCACCTCAATCTGCATCTCTGTCAGCAATAGGTTCCTTCTGCTAAGAGCATCTACAACCCTGTTAGACTTTCAACTTCTGTGTTTCAAAACAAATGTATAACTCTATAAAAACTCAACCTATTTCAAAGGCCGCTGATTCAACTTTCCTTGACTATTCAACTATTGCAAAGCTTGATGATCAGTATACAAAACAAACTCTTTAGAAAGAAGATAATGTCTCCACTTATTTAATCCCTGAACTATAGCATAAAATTTTTGATCATAAACAGAATACTTCCTCTTGGCATCATTTAACTTCTCACTGAAATAAGCAATCGGTTTACCTTCTTGGCTCATAACAGCTCCTATTGCAGTACCACTAGCATCACAATCTACTTGAAATACCTTATTAAAATTTGGAAGTGCTAAAATAGGTTGTTCTATAACTTTTTGTTTTAACAATTGAAAACTCTTTTCTACCCCATTAGTCCACTTAAACTCTTTTCTATCTCCTCTCATTGTTTTAGTCAAGGGACCACAAATACTGCTAAAATTTCTGATAAAATTCTTGATAAAATTTCTGACAAACTTACCCAAAAATTCCTTCAAAACCTCATTCATCAGCCGCATGAAAGTGCTTGGTGCATTGGTTAGCCCAAAAGGCATGACTAACCACTCATACAGTCCTTCCTTTGTCTTGTAGGTAGTCTTCCATTCATCTCCTTCTCTAATCTGAATCTACTGATATCCACTCTTTAGATCTATCTTTGAAAAATACACAGCTCCACTCAAAGAGTCTATAATATCATCCATTCGTGGCAGTGAAAACCTATACTTGATTATGATCTTGTTTATTGCTTTGGAATCTGTACACATCCTCCATTCTCCATTCTTCTTTGGTGCTAATACCACTGGTACAGTACAGGGACTCAGACTCTCTCGGATCAACCCCTTCTGCAATAACTTGTGTACTTGTCTGTTCAACTCTTCACTTTCTGCTGGTGTCATTCTGTGTGCTGCCTTGTTTGGAAAACTAGCTCCTGGAATCAAATCCATCTGATGACTGATCTTCCTTACTGGTGGTAATCTATCAGGTACATTATCAGATACAATATCCTTCAACTCATTCAACAAATCTACAACCTCTACAGGTACATCCTCTACTTCTTCTTTACCAACTTTTGGAATTAAAGAAAAAAACACATGTTCATGCCTCATACCATCGAGGAATTTTCTTCCATCAACAAATATTATTCTTGCATTACCACATACCTTTTTTTTGGTCTCTTTCAATGGCTTTAGCTTATGTCACACTCCATCCTTTGTCAGGGAATATGTATTCACATGACCATCGTGTACAACACATCTATTAAACTACCATGGTCTACCCAACAACATATGACATGCATCCATAAAGATGATATCACATAGTACCTCATCTTGGTAACCACCGATCTTGAACTTTACCAGGAACTGTTCACTGACCATGACCTTGTGGTCATCCTGCACCCAAAGAATTCGCTATGGATGTGGGTGTTTCTGTCTTTTGAGCTTCAACTTTGTCACCATCTCTTCTAACACCAAATTGTCAGTGCTTCCACTATCGATAATCACATCACAGCATTTACCCTCACACTTGCACCTAGTACGAAATAGGCTCCTCCTTTGTTCAGGTTCATTCTCACCACTTAGTAAGACTCTTCTGTTAATTAGCATTTCTCCTCTTTCAACATCTTCAGAATTTGATGATATAGCATCTTCATCTACATGTGCAACTCTGGCCTGACCTTCATTTCTCCTATCTATTCTGCCTTGGTGCTGAGGACATTCAAATGCCATATGACCTTCTTCTCCATAATGAAAACATGTTCCACGGAAGCCTCCTCTTCCAGATCCTTGTCCTCTTCCTCTTCCTCTCTGATCTCTATTACTCTAATCCTTGAAATGATTGGAATTATTTCCTATCTGATTCTGACTACTACTAGCCTCATCCTTCTTTTTTGGATCTTCATTTTGGCCACCATATGACCGTCCACTAGATCTTCCACCATGACCTCTTCTATTTTGTCTGCTCTCAAACTTCTTGTTCAAATTTTCCTCTACTTTTAAGGCAAACTGGTATGCCTCCTCAATACTGTTCATTCGAACCAGATTCAACTCCTCCTGAATACTTAGCCTTAACCGAATAAGGTATCGGGCAACTTTGTCCTTTTCAGCTTCCACATGGCCTATTCTGATGAGGAGTCGATAGAACTCCTCTATATACTCCTGAATAGATCTTCCTGCTTGCTTCAAACTTTGCATTTTCTTTAGTAGGTCAAGCTCATAATCAACAAGAATGAACTATCACTTTAATTTATCCACCATCTGATCCCATCTTGTGATTTTATCTTTCCCTCTTCTATTTTGCTCCAATTGAATCTCTTGCCACCAGATCTTCGCATGACCTTTCAGTCTGGCCTTCACAAATTTGACCCTATCAGGATCCTCAACATCTTCATACTTAAAATATTCCTCACATTCATTGATCCAGTCGATCAATTTCTCTGGGTTAAGATTTCCAAAAAATGTAGGAACCTCAATCTTAGGTCATTTTCCAATCTTGGAAATCATGAGAAAAAGTCTTTTTTCCTCCTGGTTCACAATTTCAGCTTCTCCTTCTTGATATTCTTCTTCGGCTTCATCCTCGCTTTCATCTCTAACATTAGGATTCATTCCTCTGTGAATCTCTTCTTGCAATTCTCTCACTTGTCTCTGCAGCTCTCTAACCTCAGGTGTCACAGCACCAGCTCTTCCACCACGTTCTCTTCGTGGAGGCATTTTTCATGATGCATGCTGAAACCCTAACCATGGTCCTAGTGCAAACTGCCTCACAGTCGGGGATCTATTTACACACTCAAGAACTCCTGCTCTGATACCACTTGATGAAGGGTGCTCCCCTTAGTAACACAAACACATAACAGAAATAGAGAAACAACAATAATAATATGCAAGAACATAAAATTGGCTTCTTGTTATCTCCACAAATGTGGAATTACAAACTTTCATAATTACAATATGCAAAGCCACATGGGCATTCGCTTACAATATTCTGTAGAAAAAATCCTCAAATCAATACCTAGATCTACTACCTAGAACTGCCCTAGACAACGCTACAGGCCTTCTTTATATAGGCAATTTCCACCGCTCGAGAAGGTTCCAAAAATTTAGCCCTAAGGGCGACCCAACTTAGAATTATTTTATTTTTCAATTTATTACATCAAAGTCAGCTCAAAATAACTTTTGAAACCCCAACAGAAATTTTCAAGAAAATTATTTTCTGCCATTTCAGGTGGTCTGACTTCCAGAGACCATAAGTCATCACTAGTTGACCCGATTGACTATTATAACCCCATTTCGAAAATGCCATGAAGTGTTCTACAGGCTTGACCCACGCAAAGCGTCCATCACCCAATTTTTCAACCTCATATGGGGCCTCTAAAGCCTTCAAAATTGAGTTCAAAGTTTCTGTACCCTGCTGCCAATACCGAAAATCTTCAATATCTTCAAAACTAGACATGATCTAGCCATGAAACTTTGCTGGTAGGCTGATATGACTGAGATGAACCTCCACATGTAAAATCAAAACATTTCGAGATCATAAGACCAACTTACTAAAAATGGCAAGTTTCCATAAATAGCAACTTTGCACAAGATAGCCCTTATTGAATACAAAAAGAGAAATATTTTTGGGTGATGCAAGATTGCTCTTACACCCAGGATGCTCCTGCATCACAATAACTTAAACAAACCTTCTTTTTTCTTAAAATAAATCTTCCACTCATCACCTTCTTTGATTCTAATCTGATGATACCCACTTTTCAAAACAATTTTGGTAAAATACTTTGATCTAGTCAAACTATCCATTATTCCATCCATTCTCAGTATAGGAAACCTATATTTCACTATTATCTTGTTAATTTCTCTGGAATCATTAAACATTCTCTATTCTCCATTCTTCTTAGGTGCTAATAGAATAGATACTGCACAAGGAATCAAACTTTTTATGATCAAAACTTTCTGCAACAATTCTTGAATCTATTGGTTCAATTCTTGATTCTCAGTAGGTGTCAACCGATTTGGTGCCTTATTCGGTAAACTAGCTCCAGTTATTAGATCCATGCAATGATCAATGTTTCTCTTTGGTGGCAAACCATGAAGTACATTACTAGAAATTATTTCAATATACTCTGAGAGTAACTTATCAATCTCCTTAGGGAGACTATCCTCTATTTTCTTACTCAGTTTGATAGGAATCATAGCAAAACATACATCATTCTTTTTCAAGTCCTTAAAAAACTTTCTTCCTTCCATCAAGAAAAATTGCATAGATGTACAAACATTACTAACAGGTTCTTAAATCAAAGGTAACAATATTTGTCTTCCTCCATCACCCCAAATAGTATATTTATGCAATCTCCCATCATATATAGCATGTCTATCATATTACCAAGGTCTACCCAACAAAATATGACAACAATCCATAGGCATGATACCACACAACACCTTATCATAGTACTTTCCAATTTTCAAATTTACATAACATTGTTCACTTACCAAGAGTGTATGCTCATCTTTGATTCATGAAATCTGATAGGGATTCAGATGTTCCCACCTTTTCAACTGCAACTTTGTAACCATTTCCTCAGATACCAGATTCTCTGAGCTACCAGTATCAATGATTACCTTCAAAACTTCATCAGAATCTCTACATCTAGTCTTGAAAAAACTTTTCCTTATCGGATCTTCCTTATTACTTTCACTCCAAAGTGCTCTCCTTACCATCAAGTTATTTTCCTTTTTAGGTTCATTCAGTGACTCTTCTTGCACCAAAGCATTTCTATTGTTATCGACCTTCTTACTTGCATGTGTACACTCAAATGATCGATGTCCTTCTTCTCCACAAGTATAAAAAGTTCCTCGGAAACAACCTATGCTATAACCACCTTGGTAGTTACTGCCTTTGCCTCTAAATGAACTTTCTCCTTTCCAATTGGTCTTGCTTTTATCCAGAGTTGTATTTTCAGGTTTAGATCTATTTTTTTCACCATGAGATCTACCTCTTCATCTAGAGAATCTACCACCTCTACCTCTTTGTCTTTTCTCATGTCTCTTGTTCAATTTTTACTCAGCTTTCAATACAAATTGATAAGCCTCTTCAATGTTCTCCAATTTGACCAAACTGATTTCTTCTTGGATGGAAACTCTCAAACCATTCAGATATCTAGTAATTCTTTCTACATCATCTTCATCATGTCCAGCTTTGATATCTAAGCTATAGAATTCCTCAATATATTCTTTTACTGAGCTATCTTTATGCATCAAATTTTGCATTCTCCTAACTAGTTTAATCTGATAATCACAAGGTAATAAATTTTGAGTCAATGTATTCACCATTTTATTCGATACGTTGATTTTGTCTTTTCATTTCCTCTTTCTTTCCAACTGCAGATGTTCCTACCACAAGGATGCATGACTTTTCAACTTTGGGCTTGCAATTTTCACCTTCTTTTCCTCTAGTACATTTTTATACTCAAAATACTTCTCCATCTCAGTGATCCAGTCCACCAATTCATCAGAATCCAATTTTCCACTATACTCAGGAGGATTAAAGTGTGGTGTAGACATCAGATTTGTCAAAGCCTTCAAAAATCTTTCCTCACCTTGATCCATCATCAGTGCAGGTTCTACATCAACTTGTTCTTCCTTAATTTCATCATCACTAACATCTTCAAGATTTCTTCCTCTTCTCTGGGCTGTTTCAACAAATTCTAATCTAGTAGTAAATTGTATCAACATGTCTACCAATCCTGGATCCACATCTCACCTCCCATGAACCATCTTGAAACCCTCTATAATTGTAGGCCAGATCACAATCTTCTACCCCACAATAATTCAACTAGGGTTTGACAAGAAGGAACCCTCAAACCTAGATTTGCAAACTTAGATCTAGATCTCACCTCACTCTAATACTACCTAATGCAAGGGAGGATGGGGAGAGGGGCCAAAGGAACTCCCTAACTAGATCCACCTTACAGAGATCACATGTGGAAGAAACAACACAACAAGTGAGAGAGAGAATGCAAAAACTTTAATATATTATCTTCAATTTGATTCATACATGTCAGGCTGTAAGACCTTCCTCATTTAGGCCAGATATTACAATCAAGTGCCAAAGTCCTCCAACATTCGAGGATCTCCCAACAATCTCTAATTTTCTATCTTCTACCCAGAAACTCCTTTGTAAACTCTAACCAAACAACTACATTTATATAAGAGTCTACCGAATCAAGTTGGCCTTTAGATCCACCATCAATGGAAGGAATGACCAAATCTAGGTCTACACACTTCCCAATGATAGATACCATCATTAAATCTATGACCAAATATAAATGCAAGAGTCAGCCTCAATAGAGATCCAAAATAAACAACTAGGTAAGAAAGGATAACCGAGCGCCAGACAAGCATCACCGAGCGCTAGGGAAATTCATCGAGTGCCAAAAAGATAACTGACCAACACCGGTGAACAAAGGAAATTGAGCAACACTGAACCAACTTGGTCAAAGAAGGAACTGAGAAACACAGAAAACTTCAATCATTTTTTTGGTGAAAAAAGATTGCCAAGGACCTGAGATGCTCCTGCATGAGGTAAAAATATGATATTTTGCTTCACTCATGTGGCATACTGGCACACTCTACATCTATGTGCCAATATTTTTACATGTTCACTCATTCTCATTCAATAATAACTTTCTCTTAGTTGTGCTAATATTTTTTCAACTCCAATATGTCCGCATAAACCCCCATTGTGTTTTTCCTTCATCAAGTTTTCCCTCATTGAGCCTTGAGGTATGCACATTCTCCTCCCTTTAAACAAAAAGTTTTCTTGTATAAGATTCTCCAACAATGGATTTCTATCAATCCCGATGGGATTCTTACATGTTTCCCATGATTCTCTAAAATCTGCATCTTATTCATACAATTCATCAAAGCAATCAAAACCAACTACATTCACACTCATCTCATTCAACAAAAAAATACATTCTACTTAAAGAATTAACAACTCTATTTAATTTTTCACTC
Organism: Chamaecyparis obtusa; assembly: GCA_027943335.1. Lineage (NCBI taxonomy): Eukaryota > Viridiplantae > Streptophyta > Pinopsida > Cupressales > Cupressaceae > Chamaecyparis > Chamaecyparis obtusa. The sequence goes on along the minus strand of BSBK01004322.1, from coordinate 208,715 downwards.
ATTTATTTTAAAACAAATGAGTACATTTGAAAAAATTCAACTAACTTCATGCGTTTCTAATTTAGCTTACCTTGGCTATTAATGAATTGTAATGCATGATGATAAGTGTAAAATACAAATTCCTTGGGCAACAATTAATGTCTCCATTTCTTGAGTGCTTGCACAATCACATAAAACTCTTGATCATACATGAATTTATTTTTTCTTCATTTAGCTTCTCACTGAAATAGGCTATAGGTCTTCCCTCTTGGCTTAGACCTCCTCCTATTGTTGTCTCACTTGCATCACAATCATCTTGAAACACTTTGTGAATTCTAGAAGTACTAGCACAAGCTACTTAGTTAACTTTTCCTTCAAAACATTGAAACTCCACTGAGTTGTTCTTATCCAAACAAATTTCCTCTTATTTCCCTCCATTTCCTCTTTGATTGAAGCACAAATATTGCTGAAATTTCAAATACACTTCTTATAGAATCTTGCTAAGCCATAAAATATTCTTGCTTCAAACATATTTCTTGGTGAAGATTGATAGAGAATAATTCTTACCTTCCTTGGATCCATTTGAAGACCACTCCTAGAAACAACAAAACCCAAATAAACCAACTCTTCCTTCATGAAACTACATTTTTTCATACTTTCCATCAAATTTTCTTCTTTTAACCATTGTACCTGGCCGCTCTTATATGCTACAAGTAATCCTCTTTTGACTGACTAAATATCAAAATATCATCTAAATTAGAAATCACAAACTTACCAAGGAAAGGCTTCAAGATTTTTTTCATCAATCTCATAAAAGTGTTTGGTGCATTTGATAGCCCAAATGGCATTACCAACCATTCATACAACCTATCCTTCATTTTAAATGTGGTTTTCCATGCATCTCCTTCTCTTATTCTTATTTGATGCTAAGCATTCTTCAAGTCAATTTTTGATAAATATTTTTCTCCAATCAAATAGTTCATTAAGTGATCCATCCATGACAAAAGAAATTGTTACTTGAATTTTATTTTATTTATTACTCTTGAGTCTATACGCATCTTTCAACTCCCATCTTTCTTTAGATATAACACTACTAGAACTACAAAAAGTCTTTTAAATTCTCTAATCGGCCCCTTATGAAGTAGTTCTTGCACTTGTTTATTAATCTCCTCATTTTATTTTGGTGTCATTCTATATTCTTCCTTATTTGGTAAACTAGAGCCAAGAATCAAATTCATGCAATTGCCTATGCTCCTCATTGGTGGAAACCCATCCGACAACTCATCCATCAATATTTATCCATTTTTATCCAATATTCTTTGTATATTACCATATTCTTTCATTTTCCCAACTGCTACAAATTTGGGAACCATAGAAAGATATGTCTCCTACCTTTTGAACTCTCTTAAAATAAACAAAGGAAACAAAACATACGTTTCTCTTATATTCTTCTTCTCTATTTCTCATCGGATTGAATGTATACTCCTTCCCATCTTTCTTAATTATGTAAGTATTCTTCTCACCATCATGTATATCCTTTTTATCAAATTTCCATGGGCCTCCCAAGAAAACATGACAAGTATCCATGGGCAATATGTCACACATAACCTCATCCTTGTAATTCCTAATGTGACAACTCACAAAAAACTGTTCATTCACCAATATTTGATGACCTTTTTGCAACCACAAGACTCTATATGGACTGATATGTTTAATTCTTTTTAATTTCATCTTAGTTACAATCTCCTTGGACACAATGTTATCAGTGCTACATCTGTCCACAATCACCTTGCAACACTTTCCATCCACCTTGCACCTTGTTTGGAAAAAATTATCCTTTGAATTGGTTGTAATTTCTCATTTTTTAGATTCAACAAGACTCTTCTCAACATAAATAGTTCTCCATCTTGAGGGTCCTCTCCATTTTTAATGGGTTCCTTTTCATTTTCAGCATGTAAAACATGCACTCTTACCTCTTTTCCTTTACCTCTATCATTGTGGATCCACATACATTCAAATGCTTCATGTTCAATTTCCCCATATTGGAAACACATAAATACTCTTCCTTTAGCTCTTCCAAAATATCCTCTTCCATGTGAGTAGTTTCCTCTTCTTATTTGGAAATATCCTCTTCCATTTCCTTCTTGGGCATTTGCACTTGATGTACTTGCTTCTTCTTGTTTATTTTGAAAGCCTCTTTGACTAGTTGGATGACCTCTTTCATGTGATAATTTTTCCTTACCCAAGGAGTTGTTTTGTTGTCCTCTATTTAGGTTTTCTTCCACCTTTAAATCATATTGGTAAGCCTCCTCTACACTATGCATATTCATCAAATTAATTGCATTCCAAATTGATGCTAGTCCATTCAAATAGCTTACAATCATCTGAACATCTTCCTCATGTTGACTAGTTCAAATGCTTAATTGCTAAAAAAAAAATTTGTATTCTTATACACTACTTTCTCTTTGCTTCAAATTTTGAAGCTTCCTTACAAAATTTATTTGGTAATTAGTCAGATAAAACTTGTGTTGGAGATTTGCCAGTAGGCTAGTACTGACTGTATGTTTATCATTGACGACAACATATGGAAAGTAGCATGCATGGAAGTCTTATGCAGTAATATTTCAATATATGTAGCATGGACATGATATCAGCATGATATCATGGGTGCAAAGGTTAACTGTTAGTACAGATAGTTATATAGTAGCTTGTATTAGCAATGTTCCTGACAGAGTAACATGTAGTGTTCTATGTATGGTTGTTTGTATAGTTATCATGGAACCTTGCATGCTTGGATATATGTTGAAGACATGTTAGTGATGTTTCAGTGATGGACACATAGTTTGATATTCAGTAGAAGTGAAACTATGTAGTTGCTATTCGCTAGTTGCAGTTTCCTATGTTTGTTCAAAAGATTCGATAGAGATTTTATTGGTTCTGGAGTTGCGCCTATCATTTGGGTATGTTCCCTTGGATTTAAGCTTACAGAAGAGTTATTTATTTTTGGTTAAGAGTGCATGAAGTAATTCAACTTGAGGAGAAAGATCCAGTTGTTTTGGTAGAGCCGATGTGTGTAGCATGCGTCTATAATTATCTTATTGGAGAGGTCCTAGAATGTGTTGCATGCATAGTAGCTCACCAAAAGAATGTTTATAAAATTTTGTTATGGTTTCTCTAATATGGTTTCAAGGTGGTTCTAATAGGCTGACTTGATTATATCATTTAGAGAAAAGATATTTATAGGAAGTCATTTGTGATTGCTTGAGTGTGGTTCATAGTGGATTAAGTAGAGTAGAGAAGAGTGTGCGAAGTGTTGAACCATCAGAGGAAGGTATATGTGACAAAGTAAAGTGTTAGTGCTATTCATTGGAACTGATCCAGACAGCAAGTCTAAGTGCAGCTCACCAAGATCTAGATATAGTGTGTATCTGTTATTCAGAAGGTTGTAGCCTTCGCCCCTTTGAGTTGTGAGCTCTCAGATAGTGTGTCCTCTCCCCTAACATGGACTATTGTAAAAGAATCCTAATAGATTCTGACCCTTGACCAAGTCTACTATACTAAATATACTGTAAAGCAACTCCTAACAGGGTTAAGGATCTTCTAACAAGGATCATAATACAATAGTACAAAATATTAGTGGGTGTCTATTCCCGCCGAGGTTTTTACCTATTTGGGTTTCCCCATAACCAAAATATTGGTGTTGTGTTCATATTTTCTTTCAATGTGTTTATGCTTTATGTTTAAATATACTTAATTGGATAAAAAATGGAAACTTGCAGATAATTGATTCACCCCCCCCCCCCCTCTCAGTTATCTCTTGGGACTATTCCTAACAATTGGTATCAGAGCCAAGTGCCTCAGAGAGAAAGTTTAACAGCTTGAGGTTGATCAAATGGCATAAGTCAGAAAAGAAATTCCTAAGATTGATGGAGAGAATTATCTTGATTGGAAGAGCAAGATGGTGACCCATTTGCAGTGCATTGCTTTTGAAGTTTTTGATGTAACTATCAAAGCAGCCAAGATTACTACCTTAGAAGACCTTGCAAAGGATGATGCTACTAAAAGGTAATAGGAATTGTTTCATCAGAATGTTATAGCTAAAGAAGCCCTTATCAACGCCCTATCTGATAGTGGATTTTCAGAGATAAAGAAGGTAGATACAACCCACAAAATATGGAAGCACCTAGAAGACATATTTTAAGGAGACAAACAAGCAAAGGATGCATGTAGAAAGACATGGATGAAAAGATACAATGCATTAGAGATGATGCCTTAAGAAAATATCAGAGCTTACAATCAAAGGATAAATGAAGCAGTTGTTGTAATTAGAAACAATGGTGGAGAGATTTCAGAGGAGGACATTATGGATGAGTTAATGACCACTCTCACTCTAGAATATGAAAGCAAGATCAACATCCTTGATGAGACCATGAAGCTTACATAAAATTTCAAGAGAGAGACCTTGATCAGAAAAATATTAGCCTTTGAGATTTCAAGATTGAAGACATAACCTAAAAGTGAGACAACCTTCAAAGCAACAGTTCATGGTAAGAAATCTGCAATCACTTCTAGTAATTTTGATAATGATGATGAAGAGAAAACACTAGATGATTTCATTGCTATGATTTCCAAAAGGGAAAAGAAAGGAAAAGGATAATATGAAGGTCAATTACCAGTTAAGTGCTTTTCATGTAATAAGATTGGTCACTTTGCATCTAAGTGCCCTACTAGAGCTAGAAAGTTCAAATAGGATTACAAGCCTAAGTACTCTAAGGAATGCTACTATACTGGAGATGGAGTTTCAGATGATGAATCAGGTGAAGAAGAAAATGGATTCATTTCTATTACATACAAAATGAATAATAAGAAAAATCAAAAAGATGAGAAAGAGGAACAAGAGCTAGCATTGATTTCCCAAGATGATATAAGGAAAAATTGGATTATAGATAGTGGTTTTTCACATCACATGACAAGTGATAAAGATAGATTTGTTCATCTAGACAAATATAATGGTGGTATGGTTAGATTTGGAGATAACACTCCTAAACCCATAGTTTGTAGAGGAGCCATCACCTTGGATGAAAAGAACAGTACTGATGATGTTCTCTATGTTGATGGTTTGAAACATAACCTTCTCAGTGTTGGACAGTTAATTGGAAAAGGCTATTAGTTGGAATTTAAAGATGACAAATGCATCATTAACAACAAGGATGGTGTTATGATTGCATCAAGCTCAAAGACTAGAGGTAATGTTTTCCAACTTAATTCAAAAGCAAGTTTTTTTGTTGCTAAAGTTGATGACAGTTGGTTGTGGCATAAAAGACTATGTCATATCAATTTTGATAACATAGTAAAGATAAAAAATGTAAAGGTAGTAAGAGATCTACCTAGCATAGCAAAACCGGTTGATACTATATGCAGGGAATGTGTGATGGGGAAGCATGTGAGAAATTCATTTAGGAGAAAACAAAATTCAAGAGAGAACAAGTTGGATCTAATTCATACAGACCTATGTGGTCCAACTCAAACAAGATCATACTATGGTGAAAGGTATTTCATTTTGTTTTTTGATGATTATACTAGGATGATGTGGGTTGCGTTCTTGAAAGATAAGTCAGAAGCATTTGAGAAGTTCAAAATATTCAAAGCTAAGGTTGAGAATGAATTTGGACTAAACATAAAATGTTTGAGATCGGATAGAGGAGGAGAATTCACCTCTGATAGATTCTATGAGTACTGTGAAGAACATGGCATAAAGAGATAGTTAAGTGCACCAGAAACCCTCAGCGGAATGGAATTACAGAAAGAAGGAATAGCATCATTCTTGATACAGCGCATACCATTATGATAGAAGGAAAAGTTACACACACCTATTGGAGAGATGAGGTCAATATAGTAGTCTACACCATCAATAGAATTCAATTAAGGCTTGGTGCTGAAAAAACACCATATGAGCTATGGTTTGGTAATGTTCTCATAGTAAAATACTTCACAATCTTTAGAAGCAAGTACTACATCAAGAGGGATGAAGCAGTAGGCAAGTTTGATGTAAGAAGTGATGAAGGTATTTTTCATGGTTACTCTACTAAAAGTCAATCTTATAGATGTTTCAATTTAAGATTGAAAAAGATCAATGAAAGTGCTCATGTTAAGATTGATGAAAATTTTATGGTTCAAGAAAGATATCATGATTACTCATGCCCATGATTGAAGAAGAAGCTAGACCCTCCACTAGTGAGACAGTTATGGAGGAAATGTTTGACAGTATTGATGTGTTATTCAATGACCCTGAGACAAGTGAGGAAGGTACTCCTAAGGCTGATGAGCTAGCATCACCTAAAGTTCCAAAGTTTACATCTAGAAATCATTCCAAGAAAGACATCATTGGAGATCAGAGTGTAAAAGTCTTAACAAGATCACAAGACAAGAACTCAGCTAGCAGTGAAACAGTATGTTTACTATCTCAGATTGAACCTTTAAGTTTCAAAGATGCATGTAATGATTTAGATTGGCATGATGCTATGAAAGAAAAAGTTGATCAGATAATTAAGAATCACACTTGGGAACTGGTCCCAAGACCTAGTGATAAGAATGTGATTGGAACAAAGTGGATATTCAAAAACAAGATGAATGAAGATGGTACAGTAGTAAGAAATAAAGCAAGGTTAGTATGTAAGTGATATGCACAAAGAGAAGGCATTGATTATTCAGACACATTTGCACTTGTGAGTAGATTAGAAGCTATTAAATTGTTTCTAGCTTATGCTATAGTAAAAAACTTCAAATTATATCAGATGGATGTCAAGTCAGCATTCCTGAGTGGAGATTTGAAAGAAGAAGTATACATTGAGCAGCCAAAATGATTCTCCTTATCAAACAGACCTGGTATGGTATGTAGATTGAAGAAGGCCCTCTATGGACTTAAGGAAGACCCTAGAGCATGGTAATCTATTCATTAGAGAGACATTTGAAGGTCTACTAATTGTAGCTATATTTGTTGATCATATTATCTTTGGAGGTAATGACAAACTTAGTGCTGAATTTGCTAAGGAGATGCAAAATAGATTTGAAATGAGTATGATTGGTCCTATCAAATACTTTTTGGGACTAAATGTGCAGCAGACAGAAAAATTATTTTTTATTAATCAGTCCAAATATGTGAAAGGGATACTAAATAAATTCAAGATGGATGTTTGCAAGCCAGTAGGAACACCTATGATCACTAGATGCAAACTTACAAAAGAAGATGACTTACCAGCAGTGGATAGAACATTGTACAAGTCTATGATTGGTAAACTCATATATTTTACTCAGACTAGACCTGATATTTCCAATGCAGTTGGCATAGTTGGAAGATTTGCAGTAGAACCTAAGAAAAGACACCTCATGGTAGTAAAAAGGAAATTTAGATACTTGCAAGGCACTATAGATTATGGTCAATGGTATCCTAATTTAGAAAATGTTGAGCTTCATGTGTATACTGATGCAGATTGGGAAGGATGTGTTGATGACAGAAAGAGTACATCAGGCAGAGCAATGTTTCTTGGTGATAGACTTGACACTTGGACAAGCAAGAAACAAAATTGTTTTCTTAGTCAACAGTAGAAGAAGAGTATGTTGCAACAGCCTTGAATTGTTCTACAATTATTTGGACCAAGCAGATGATAAAAGATTTTGAAATTTAGATTGATTATCCTATTGTTCTTCACTGTGATAACACTAGCACTATCAATATGTCGAAGAACCCTGTGATGCATGCAAAGACAAAGCACATTGAGATCAAGTATCACTTCCTAAGAGATAAAGTGGCAGAGAAAGAAGTCAAGCTAGACTTTGTGAGTACCAAAGATCATTTGGGAGACATATTTACAAAGCCCTTTCCAAAGGATACTTTTGAGTATCTTAGGGCGAAGTTGGGAGTAATTACCTTCCCTAATTCTGCTTAGAAGAAAGAAAGAAAGACATCAATCCTTAGAGACTGATGGAAGGTTGACTAATCTACCTCAAGAGTAGTACCGATGCTTAAAATGATTGGTACCCTTTTCCATTGATGTCAAAGGGGAGTAATATACAAAGTCATGAAAAATAGAAGTAAAAAGGAGGAGTAATATACTAAGGAGGAGTAGTATTTAGTTATGACAATAGTTCAGTTGAGGAAAAGGAGAATGTTGAAAAATATTGTAGTAGTTGGAGGATTCATCTTTGGGGGAGTTTGGATGAGGAAATGGAGAATGTTATAAAAGAAATGTTCATTTAGGTTGGTGGTGGTTTTTCATTCCACATCTTGCCATTAATGCCAAAGGGGAAGATTGTTGGAGATTTGCCAGCAGGACAATACTGACTGTATGTTTGTCATTGATGAAAACATATGAAAAGTAGCATGCGTGGAAGTCTTATGTAGTAAGCTTTCAATATATGTAGCATGGACATGATATCAACGTGATATCATGGGCTCAGAGGTTAACTGTTAGTACAGATAATTATACAGCAGCTTGTGTTAGCGGTGTTCCTGTTAGAGTAATAGGCAATTTTCTGTGTATGGTTTTCCATACAGTTATCATGTGTCTTTGCGTGCTTAGATATATGTTGAAGACATGTTAGTGATGTTTCATTTATGGATGCATAGTCTGATATTCAGTAGAAGTGAAGGTTTGTAGTTGCTATTTGCTAGTTACAGTTTCCCATGTTTGTTTAGAAGAGCCAATAGAGATTTTATTGGTTCTGGAGTTGTGCCTATCTTTTGGGTATGCGCCCTTGGATTTAAGCTTAGAGAAGAGTTATTGATGTTTGGTTAAGAGTGCATGAAGTAATTCAGCTTGAGGAGAAAGATCCAGTTGTTTTGGTAGAGCCGACAGTGTGTAGTGTGCGTCTACAATTATCTTATTGGATAGGTCCCAGAATGTGTTGCATGCATAGTAGAGATGACACAATGTTTATCAAAGTTTTTTATGGTTTCTCTAATATGGTTTCAAGGTGGTTCTAATAGGCTAACTTGATTATATCATTTAGAGGAAAGATATTTATAGGCATTCATTTGTGATTTCTTGAGTGTGGTTCATAGTTGATTAAGCAGATCAGAGCAAAGTGTGCGAAGTGTTGAACCATCAGAGGAAGGTCTATGTGACCAAGTAAAGTGTTAGTTCTATTCATTATAATTGATCCAGATAGCAGGTCTAAGCGCAGTTCACCAAGATCCAGATATAATGTGTATCTGTTATTCAGAAGGTTGTAACCTTCGCCCCTTGGAGTAGTGAGCTCTCAGACAATGCGTCCTCTCCCCTAACATGGACTATTGTAAAAGACTCCTAATAGGGTCCAACCCTTAACTCGGTCTATTGTACTAAATATATTGTAAAGAAACTCCTAATGGGGTTAAGGATCTTCTAACAAGGATCATAATACACTAGTACATAATATTAGTGGGTGTCAATTCCCACCAGGGTTTTTACCTATTTGGGTTTCCCCATAACCAAAATATTGGTGTTGTGTTCATGTGTTCTTTCAACATGTTTATGCTTTATGTTTAAATACACTTAATTGGATAAAGAATTGAAATTTGCAGATAACTGATTCACCCACCTCCCCCCCCTCCCCTCTTAGTTATCTCTTGGGACTATTGCTAACAACTTGGACTTAATCTTGGTCACCATTGGGTCCCATTTCTTGATCTTCTCTTTTCACCTTCATTGTCTATCCAATTGCAAATGTTCCCACCATATCGAAGCATGCCCTTGTAACTTTGTGTGTGCATATTTCACCTTCTGATCTTGCTTCATGTTTTCATATTCAAAATACTTGTCCATCTCTACTATCCAATCCAACAAATCTTCATCATTTAACCCTCCTTTGTAACTTGTCTCGAATCAAGGACTGGAGTTGAATCTTGTGATAGCTTTAATAAACCATTCTTCTCCCATGCACACTTCAGCTGGATTAACTCTTCACTTCCTTCAATAGTATGTTCTTCTTCTTTATCATAAGTGACACCTTTGACATGTACTCCTCTACTTTAGGCAATCTCCACGGCATTGAACTATGTAGTGATACCCCTTATCACTTCAAATGTACAAAGATCTTATTATTTCCATAAATTCAGGCTCCAAGCCTCTAGCTTCTCTGTCTACTCTACGACATCACCCTCTAGCTATAAGACATTATGACTTACTATATAAAAATTTCAATCCCCAAAGGTATTTGTACCCCCACTGATATGACTTAATGCAAATTTTAAAAAAAATAAAAAATTTGTCAGAATGTATTCATTCTGTCATTAACTTGACAGATATTAGATTTACTTTTCCAAATACAATCTCAAACTAAAGAATATTGTAAATAGCTCAGTATCAAAACAATTTTATTGACAAATTCAATAGCCTTCAATTGGCAGACCCAACATACTCATTCAATCTGTGTTTCATATAGTTCAAGGATAGTAAGGAACGAATTTATCTTTGTAATGAAACATTTAACTACTTAATGATAGTTAAATAAGCGCATAATGATAGTTAATTAAGGCTATCTTTCTTCACCACACGACACTCCAATCTGTCATTTCATAGTTTGGTCGGCTTTGATTTTCTTTACTGTATAGCCATCCTAGTCACTCTTTCTCTACTCACTATGCACCATGCAGGGAAAAGAAAATAAAAACCCAAGTTTCTATATAGTCATTGTCTTCTAACAATAGCCCTTATCTCTTTCAAAGGATAGTTCATTTTCTTCGTTGAATGGTTCATTCCCATTCAATAATACTTATGACCCTTTATCTTTTGTGTCTCCCGTCCAAGAGCCTTGACTACTGAATTTTGTCTATTTTTTGTTATGTCAATGCTGGTATGAGACATTTTGTCAAATATTTCACGCGCCTGCAAATAAGAAAAACCAAAATTCCCTAGCAATTTGTTTGCACTCAGATGCTTCGGCATCAAGTTGGTGCTAAGAACATTACGTATTCTATTATGGATTGGATATTGTCTAGTATAGAAGCATACTTTTTATTCATTTGACATTCCTAGTAGATCATGTTAGACCAAGGTTATCTAACAAACGCTAGGGTGTTTACATGGACATTTCTTAACCAATGAATCCTGCATGTTGGTGATAGATCAGTTAAATTAATCCTAATTGATAATTTTTGTTGCTCTTTAAGTGGGAAGGAGAATGATAATGTGAATCAGAAACTCTTTTGGTGTTTGTTCATTGTCTTGTTGGCAATATCATTGCAATAACCTTGACTGGTCTTGTACCTTTTCTAATTCTTTCTTTCAACCTTTTTGGAGTGGGTTATATCTATTCTCTAATTCTTAGTTCCATGTTCCATCATAAGTTATTAGTAAATTTGAAGATGTTATATTCAAGAATTACTATATAATGTGCTAATAACAACTTAAAAAAAGATTCCTCTGAACACAAAAAAATATATAGAAACAGAGATTTTCTTAATCTTCCCACCTAATGAGTCTTGTGCAAATGTCGTGACAAAAAATTAAAGCATAGTATAATTATGATTGCTTCTCAAAAACTATGAAACAATAAAATAGAGATACAAATATATACTATAGGTTTGTTCACATATACTCAATTAACTAGAAATAATGTTTGAGAAGATTCCATGATTTTAATTACCATAATTAAAACATGGAACTTACAGAATTCGAAATTTAAAAACATTCTTCCTTCTACTTGGAGGTTTTGAATTATTCTCTAGACTATGGATGTAACATTGTCCTCGTGAAGCAAAGTTTTAAACCAAATGGACTGACTAACATAGCGATGGACACACTTTTCTCTCAAGTCCAATCCAAATCTTATTGCCTGGGGAGATGATTGTCTAAGTCGCGGCATAAGCATGGCATTTCCCCAAAGTATACGAAAGACAATTTTTTAAAGAACTTACTTTTGTATTACAAGTTTTATCGAGAGTTGTCATATGATACGTTGACAATTTTAATATTACCACTATCATATCTTTATCTTTTGCCGTGGTGGATCAGTAATGCTACTCATTCAAATGTCATCTCAGAATGACTGAAATTTTCATGATTTGGTTAGTATTTGTTTCTGACCGCGCTTTCCATTTTGAAGATATATTTCTTCTTTTAGTTTCCGCAGTTAGTTATACTTCCTACTGTCATAGCCGCCTAGTCTGATGATAGAAGTTGGAAGCACTCGATATTGGGAGATACGATTCGAAAAAGCTCATGAAGATCTTTTTATTAATATGATTCATTTCGAATGTCAACTTGGGATTAATATGATTCACTTCGAATGTCAACTCGGGATTACTTAAATATTCATGATTTGGTGGGTATTTATTTATGTCCTCGCTCTCAATGTCCAAGGTCTATATCTTGAAGTAGACTGAAATATCTCATCTCTATTAATGAAAGAGTTTACTTTTTCTCTCGCAAATGAGAAGTACTGGTTATTGAAAGATATGATTTGGGAAAGCTCACGAGGATCTTTCTCATACATCATTAACTCACCAGTTGTAGACAATGCCATCAGAGACACTCTTAGGTTAAAATGGTAGAGTATTGGACAGCTCTAATGATAGTAACTAGAACCTAAAGTCTCTTTGATGATATACTCGCAGTTAGTTCAGTTACATGTCCCTGAACTATTTTTCTTTCTGGTTTGTTTTGTTGTTATCGGGATGATAAATTTATTCTCTATGTTTAGGTTGCCTATGCAAGTCTCTCTTCGTAGCGATAGTGTCGCAGTTAGGATTAAAGAATATGTTTATGTATATTTCACTACATTCTTTTTTGTTGTCTCTCATAATGTCGTAATAATGAAGGCTGTCTTATGGTAATAATAATAATCAAGGGGCTCCCCTCAAAATCTGATTTTGCCTCAATCTAAAATAATAATAATCAAGGAACTTATTATCATGGCTAGCAGAAACATCCAGTTAAGTACTCAATCATAACAGCAAGAAGTATCAGAAGAATCCAAAAATGGACATAAACATTAGTAGATGGTAGAGGCAGAATGGCTACGGCTTCTCGATATTATCATAGAAAAAGCAATATTGCAGAAGATGGACCATTACAATTACAAACCTATGCAAATTACTTTCTGAGTATTTCCATCTCACATTCAAGTGCAAGGATAGAGCATACTCATAACTTGCTTGTAAATTGAATTGTCATCTTCTAAGAAGCCTACATCGTAGAGACGTATTAAACACTTAACATTATTGTATATCAATAAGACAATTATAAATAACGAAATGAAATGTTTAGTCTAACCACAGGAAATCTTTGATGAGTCAATTACAATTGGTATGAACAACAGACTTATCAGATGCATAATACAGTCAAACATACAAAATGAAAAAAACCCATGACATAAACCAGAAAAATAGAGATTTTTTACAACATCCATTGGTATCTAAAATGTCCTATCTAGTTCACAATTGTTAGGATTAAGGTGTCTCAACCTTAGAGTCTAAACATGCTATTTTATTTATTTATTTCATTTAACCCACTTTAGAGATCCTAAAGTTAAGGAGCTAGTTATTATGTTAGAACTATGACAAATTTCTATAATGATTATGGTAGTTACTAGTTTGGTGGAAGACTCAAGGAGATTTATATTTTGACAATTGATATTTATGTTGGAGTCCACTATTGACAAGTGTTGTTGCATATAGAAAGGTGAGTTCTATGGATAAGTTATGCTTTGTTGTATTGGACGTTTCTATGTGCAACAAGTCATTGGCTTAGAAAGTTGACACACCATACAGGTTTTTGGTATTAGAGATGGTTTTGGAAATCATGAGCTCTTTCTACTTGTGTTGAGCTCTATAAATATGAAGTTACTTAGTGCATTTGATGATCTTAGGTTGAATATCTTCTAAGGAGTGTTTATGTGTCATATATTATCTATAATTATTAGTTATTATATTTTCTCATAATGAGCATTTGCTCAAAACATTGTATAGTAATTGTTGATGTTGCTGATAATACAAGTGGGTCTAGCTTTTGGAGTGTGAGTTTTTTTCCTAAAAGGGTTTCCCTATGTATTGTAAAGAATAATATATGATGATATGAGATGTAAAATGTGAATGGTATCCTTTACATATAGAAGAATTGGGGACGGTAAGATTCTCTTCTTAATCCCAAATTTTGAAAAGAAAGATCCAATTAGATTAACCACAAGAAAATGATCAATGCATAAATAAATCAATCGATTAGTAATAAGAAGAAAGAGGAAAACCTTACATTCCATTTTTGAAAGAGAGTATTGAAATGAATTGAAGACAAATACTAACCTCAAAGTATAGTAGATCTAGAAATTGTTGTTTTCTGGTGTCCGTGCTGAGTTTCTAGAAATTCAGCAACCGGATCTGGAAACGAAACACAGATGCAGAGAAAACCCAAAAATCTTTTTCTTTTCTGAAGGAGGTCGACCTTGACCCAAATATAGGTCAATCTTGACCTGCACTACTTCGAAGAGAATTCTATTCGTGGATCCCGAAAGTTTGTCGAAAAGGTTATCTGAATTTGCTTTGTAATTCGTTGTTTTGTAACTACACCTATAAGAAAAATGGTTTTGTTGTTTGGATGAAGGGTTTGCCTTGGTCAAACCTCGGTTTTGAAATTAACCTTGAAATAGAATTTAAACTGTAGTAATAAACAACGTAAATAGAACAATTCACCTTGCTTATGTTGAGACCCTTGTGGAGGATTTGAATCCTTGAATTCACAAGTGTCGATGGTCGAAATGGATGTAGAATTGTAGGATATCTCAAATCAATTGCCTTTAGATCTTCAACACCAATCTTGAATCGGTATTTGAATAGGAAGAAGCTTGAATGGATATGGATGGAGAAATCTTCAACAATAGGGTTCCATAGAGCTTGAATCCTTCAATGGCTTACTAATGGATCTAATTGATGAATTGAATCTTGAGTGCTTGAGTACTTGAATGTTTGAATACTTTAGTGCTTCCTTTCTCCTTCTTCCTTTCTCTCTTCTTATTTTTCTTGTTCTTGTTCAATCTCCTCTCCAAAAATGAGTGGAGAATGCTTCCTTACATACTAGTCTAGGGCACAAACTTCTAGATAGGTTAACATATGAGAATTAAATTCTCATTAGGCTCATAACCTTGGGAGTGGACCTAAATTAAATATCTTTTAAGAGTCATTGTTTCAAAGCCTGAAATAGCCAACCCAAAAGCAAAAAAAATAATTCTTTCAGAACCCCGACATCCAGAAATCTTTGGAATTTCAAATCTGGACCCCCGGGTCAAGGTCAAGGTCAACCCTGACCTAGGTCAGGGTTGAGGTCGACCTTGATATAGGTCAGGGTCAAGGTTGACGTTGACCTAGAATGTCAACCTTGACCCTGAGATCAAGAACCTTGAAATCTCAGAGCAAGATGCTAGAAATAGGTAGGAAAGAAGCAAACAATAATGCAAGATAGGGGAAAAAGCCAGATGCAAGTCAAAGACCCATTCAAGGCCTTTGACATGAACTGAAACCACTTACTCAAATGGATAAACCAGTCCTAAATGGAAGTGCTTCCATTTTTTTATGATACATTTAGCCCCCACTTTAGCAAGAGTATGGATTGATGCAAACTCTTGGTGAAGGAGATCACAAAGAAAAAGAAAATCTAATTGAAATCAAAGGGAAAAATAAATCCTCAAGCCCCCAGGGACTCAAGTCTTTGTCAACCCAAAGATTACAATAAGAGAGACATTAACTAGAAAAAAAGAGATAAGAGGTTGTGATTACCTCACCCAATGAGAACGTATGTCCCATTGTGAATCACACAAGGAAATAGCACAACTTGAAAGATGGAGTTGAACCACCTAGTGAATGTGGCTACTCACTAGTCAACCCATCAAAGATTCACCCTTGGGAATATTCTATCCCAAAAGAGAAAAGCTAAAATAAGAGAGATCCAATCTTAAGGACACCTCCAACCTTAAGGGATCAAAACTTTGAAACTTGAAACTGGAGGGATCAAGAGATCTTATAAGTTAAAAATCCATGCTTTAAGGATCAATCTCTAATCCTTAAAGGGAGAAAAGTTTTTTAAAAATATTTTGAAAGTCATTTCTAACACTTTAACAGGAGCAATGGCTTAAACGGAAACAAAAAAATCTCCACTGATTACATTTCCACTACGGGATGCCTCCAACCGAAGACAAATCAAGGGAAATACCACATAAACATACAAAGAACACAAAAGGGATCTACCTATCATGGGGTCAACATGATATATATATATATATATATATATATATATATATATATATATATATATATATATATATATATATATATATATATATATATATATATATATATATATATATATATATATATATATATATATATATATATATATTACATAAATTGACATCATTCCCCAAAGAAAGTATAACTACAATCACATTGGAGGAAAGAAAATGCAAGAGTTATGAAGAAGAGTGTTTTCGGACCACAACATGGAGACCAAAAAGAATCAGTGCTACCAAGTCACAAATCCAAGCGGACTACACAAGGAAAACATTTAAGAACAATAGCATAGGTACAACATAACATGAAAACAACATATAGAAGAATATAGAGGAATGGTACAACATGTTTGATTTCTTTATCACCTTGCACCAACAAATTAACAAGGTTCGTATAAAATAATCTAATAAACATTTAAAAAATATATTACGGGAGAAACACAATACAAAATGCAAACACACAAAAAATATACCATGGAGGACAAGACAATCAAGCACATTTCCCACTCTCCCCATCTCATTCTATATCATTTAGGGAAGGTGGGAAACTCACAAGAGTGACTATATCCAACATAGTAGGAATAATAGCCAGTTCCAAAAAAGGATCCTCTTGAGAATCGTGATGTTTGATACTAGGTGTAATTATCAATTGTGTTGAAAGAATATTAGGTAAATCAATATCAAAGTCAGGTATTTGCAGGATCATGGTATACCAAACTATGGCCTTAAGTGGCAATGAAAAATAAAAAAATCAGGGTTAGTCAGCTTGACATAAAAGGTTGAACATCTTATGAACTTTATGTGAAAAAGTTGTAAGAGTAGAATCTCTCAGAAATTGAATTTAGTTTCTAAACTACTAGCCCTTGTTTGAATTTTTTTTGTCTAATTATTCAAAATTTTAGATTTCAATGCAGTACTAAGAAAATTTTATTGAAAAGATAAAAAGTACGTGTATGTCTGACCACCTTAATCACAATCAAATGATGATATATTTTCCCAGGATTCTAGATATAAGTAGTAGACTCATGCCCAGATGTGGCACATATTTTTTTGTAATTTTTGGTCAAATAAATAATTAATTATGAATTTTCTACTACAACTTTTTCAAAATAAAAAAATTCTTGTGTCTGATCACCTTAACTAATTCAACATTTTACCATATTCAAAACTTTTTTTTCTTATAGTAGTCGAAGCATAGAATGTGACGTTGTTTCAGATTTCAAAAAGGTTAAACGGTTTGAAAGTTATAGTTATTTTTCAATAAGTGTGTCAATTATGACTTTAAAGATAACTCAATTGAAAAATAAGTAATAATTACTTACTGAACTAGAAATTTGACAACAATTATATTGCTGGAAAGCTCATATTGTCTTTAAGAAACCCTTTTCGTTTCATCAATTTTGGGTGAAACAATAGTCGTTAGCTACATGGTTGAAGTCTTGGTATCAAGAACTATCTCCTAAAACATGCCTAAAGGGTTGACCACCCACGTTTGGTAATGCCGAAGAAAATACCAAGCCTAATCAGATATCTGATAAATTTGGATATCTGATAGTTTCGAATAACCAATAATATTGGATATTCGAAAAAGCCCGCCTATTTTAAAATTTCAATTGCCCCACTTTTCCCAAATTCAAGTTTCATAATAAATCTATTTTTTTAAGAGTAATATTAATTGTGTTATATTAAGTTGTATTCTTTTTATGTTAATATTAATTCAAGTTTCATATTAAATTATATTTTTGTTATGCTAATATTTTTGTTATGTTAATATTAATTTCATTTTAAATATTAATATTAAATAATAATAGCATAGCATAAATATTATAATATAAATTTTTATATTAGTATGTATTGTATTATTTGATATACAAAATGATTTCAAAAAATACCTGCACAGTTGATTTCAAGACAAACAATTTCAGCCCAAATCCTCTTGAAAGTATCCAGCACAAGATTTTTCTATAGACTCCTTGTAATTTAAGCAGTCTGACTATACTAAATAAGTAGATGTCAATGGACTTCCCCTCGATTGAATACAATCAATTGATTTTTTAACTCTTGAAAATAAATTTCACACAGATGTAGAACCACCGTACGCTCATCATCTATTCTCGAAACTAACAGTGGCATAAAATTGATGTAAGAACATTTAAGGTACATTGTCCACAAAAAGGTATATGAAACCTTTAAATATACATTAAAAACTGGAGGTGAAGGCTCTATAGAGAGAGAGAAATTTTCAAGTGAAGAACATGAATTTGAAGATGAAAATGTAGGTTTTGAAAATGAACATGTACATGTGGCCAATGGAAGTGTGGACATTTTCAATGACAATCCATCGATTGAATATGAAGGGATTGACAATAATAATGGTGCAAAAGAACCAAATCAATGTTACACATCTCCAAATTATATGAGAAATGAAGTCCCTTTGGAGGAAGAAAGACAAACTTCAAAATTGAGACCTCCAAGAACAACTAAATGGTTACTTGAAATTGATGACAACATAATGAGCAATTTCAATGGCAAGAGATTAGAAAGAACCATTCGGTTGTGGGTTTCAAAACTTTTTGATCAATTATTTAGGCACATGACATTGGTTGAGCAATGTCAAATGTTTGTGCAATTGTTAAAGATGCAAAAGATGATACGTATACTAGTCAAATTGAAGATTAGTGTGAACAAGGAAAAGGAGCGAAATGCTATTACTGTGAAAAATCTTTTTAGTGCTCTCAATTCCATTGGGAAGACTACCAAGGAAAAAGATAAGAGAGCCGCTAGGAGGGTTATTAAAACCTCCTTAGTAAGTCATCATTTGAGAAAGGCTCATTTGATGAGACAAACTTGTGTTGACTTGAATCTAAATCGTAAAACTTTGGATAGATGCCAAATTTTGTATATAAAACCAACAATCGAATATAATGTGCATAGTTAGATGCCAAATTTTGTATATAAAAATAAAAATCGAATGTAATTTGAAAAACTTAGATGCCAAATTTTGTATATGAAAACAACAATCCAATGTAATGTGCATATTTAGATGCCAAATTTTGTATATAAACAATTTGATGCAAAATTAGACACAAAATTGGAAATATAAAAGAGCCCATGGGGTTGATTGGAAAATATTAAAATCCCACATTTGTATCACCTTAATGCCATGTAACGTGCAAAAAATGTGTTTCCTTACTATGAATGTTGTATCCTTATATAATTTTTATCATCTTAATTTTGTATCCTTACATTTCTATTTTCTTAATTCCATTACATTTCTATCGTCAAATGATGTAATAGTTGGATTCATTGAGTCAAAATTGGTCAAATGTGCCCAATGTAAAATGATGATTCCCTAGGTGAAGGGATAGTGTTCAAGGTTTTCATCCTAACACCAAATGGACTATTCCATTAGCTTTGGTTGGGTAGGTAAATGCTAGAAACAACCCCGCTTCGACCACTGAGTCAGTAGAATGTTCTGGACCACCCCGGACAAAAGTGTCCCCTAGGTGCACTAAGCACGATTGGGCAGAAAAATTTTGAGGTTCGTAACTCAGACTTGGTGAGACATATCAAAGATCCATTAGATGCTAGAGGATGACATTTTCAAGGCCTACAATAACCTCTCTCTGTTCTGGGAGATTCAATTTTTTTTGAATTTGGCACGCCAGTCTCGCTCGATGCCAAAACTTGCAGCGACAGTCAGTTGAAAGTTGCACCAATGGATTACTTCCAAACCATTCATCCCAGCACCAAATTGACTATGCCATTAGCTCCAGTTGGGTGGGTAAATGCTAGGAACAACCCCATTTCGACCACTGAGTCAGTAGAACATTCTGGACCACGCCAGACCAAAGTGTCCCCAAGGTGCACTAAGCATGATTGGGTAGCGAACTTTTGAGGCTCATAACTCAGACCCCATGAGAAGTATTGGAGAATAGTGAGATGCTATAGGATGGCATTTCTGAGGCCTACAATAACCTCTCTCTATTTTAGGAAATTCAAATTTGTTTGAATTTGACACGCCAGTCTTGCTCGATGCCAAAACTTACAATGAGGGTCAGTTGAAAGTTGCACCAATGGATTACTTCCAATCTGTTCATCCCAACACCGAATGGAATACTCCATTAGCTTCATTTTTATGGGTAAATTCTAGGGATAACCCCATTTTGACCACTGAGTTAGTAGAACGTTTTGGACCACGCCGGACCAAACTGTCTCCAAGGTGCACTAAGCATGATTAGGTAGCAAAATTTCAAGTGTCATAACTCAAAACCTATGAGAGGTATCTAAGATCCGTAAGATGCTACTAGACATTGTTTCCAAGGCCTACAACAACCTATCTCCATTCTGGGAGATTCAAATTTTTTTGAATTTGGAACGTCAGTCTCGCTCGATGCCAAAACTTACAGTGAGGGTCAGTTGAAAGTTGCACCAATGGATTACTTCCAAACCATTCATGATGACACCGAATGGACTATACCATTAGCTCCCATTGGGTGGTTAAATGCTAGGAACAACCTCATTTTGATGACTGAGTTAGTAGAACATTTTGGACCATGCCAGACCAAAGTGTCCCCAAGGTGTACTAAGCATGATTGGGCAGAAAACTTTAGAGGCTCATAACTCGGACCCCATGATAGGTATTATAGATCCATGAGATGCTATAGGATGGTGTTTTCAAGGCCTAAAATAACCTCTCTCCATTATGGGAGATTCAAATTTTTTTAATTTGGCATACCAGTCTTGCTCGATGCCAAAACTTGCAGTGAGGGTCTGTTGAAAGTTGCACCAATGGATTACTTCCAATCCGTTCATCTCGACAATGAATGGACTAGACCATTAGCTCTGGTTGGGCATGTAAACACTAAGAACAACTTCATTTTGACCACTGAGTTAGTAGAACATTCCGAACCACGCCGGCCCAAAGTGTCCCCAAGGTGCACTAAGTATGATTGGGTAGAAAACTTTCAAGGCTCATAACTCAGACCCTGTGAGAGGTATCAAAGATTCATGAAATGGTACAGGATGATGTTTCTAAGGCCTATAGTAACATCTCTCCATTTTGGGAGACTCAATTTTTTTTTAATTTGGCATGCCAGTCTTGCTCAATGCAAAAACTTGCAGTCAGGGTTAGTTGAAAGTTGCACCAATGGATTACTTCGAAACCGTTCATCCTAGCACTGAATGTACTATGCCACTAGCTCCAATTAGGTAGGTAAACACTAGGAACAACCCCATTTTGACCACTGAGTTAGTATAACATTTCGTACAATGCCGGACCAAAGTGTCCCAAGGGTGCACTAAGCACGATTAGGCAATGAAATTTCAAGGCTCGTAACTCAAACCCTATGAGATGTATCAGAGATCCATGAGATGCTACAAGATGGAAATTTTGAGGCTTAAAATAACCTCTCTCCATTTTTGGAGATTCAAATTTGTTTAAATTTGGGATACCAGTCTCGCTCAATGTCAAAACTTGTAGTGAGGGTTAGTTGAAAGTTGTACCAATGGATTACTTCCAATTTGTTCATCCCGACACTGAATAGACTATGTCATTAGCTCAAGTTGTGTGGGTAAATTCTAGGGACAACCTTTGTTTGACCATTGAGTCAGTAGAACGTTCTGGACCACGCTGGACCAAAGTGTCCCCAAGGTGCACTAAGCACGATTGGGCAGAGAACTTTTTAGGCTCATAACTCAGACCCCGTGAGAGGTATCAAAGATCTATGAGATGCTATAAGATGATATTTTTTGAGGCTTACAATAACCTCTCTCTATTTTGGTAGATTCAATTTTTTTGAATTTGGCATGCCAGTCTCGCTCGATGCCAAAACTTGCAGTGAAGGTCAGTTGAAAGTTGCACCAGTGGATTACTTCCAATCCATTCATCCCAGCACTGAATGGGCTATACCATTAGCTCTAGTTGGGTGGGTAAACACTAGGGATAACCTCATTTTGACCACTGAGTCAGTAGAATGTTCCAGACCATGCCAAACCAAAGTGTCCCCAAGGTGCACTAAGCATGATTGGGTAGAAAACTTTCAAGGCTTGTAACTCAGACACTGTGAGAGGTATCCAAGATCTGTGAGATGCTATAGGAAGACATTTTTTAGGCCTACAATAACCTCTCTCCATTCTGGGAGATTCAAATTTGGTTGAATTTGGCATGCCAGTCTCACTCAATGCCAAAACTTGTAGTGAGGGTCAGTTGAAAGTTGCACCAATGGATTACTTCCAATTTGTTTGTCCTGACACCGAATGGACTCTGCCATTATCTCTCATTGGGAAGGTTAATGCTAGGGACAACCCTATTTCAACCAATGAGTCAGTAGAACATTTCGAACCACACCGGACAAAAGTGTCCCCAAGGTGCACTAAGCATGATTGGTCAGCAAACTTTCAAGGCTCGTAAGTCGAAGCACGTGAGAGGCATCACCGATCTGTGAGATGCTACAAGACTACATTTCTTAGACATTCCTTGTGGATTTGCAGGGGTACAGGAAGATTACTGATATTTTGTCCAAAAGACCAATACCTAAATTTGAGATATGTTTTGATATGGCCAAAAGAGTGTTTGATTATGTAATTAGGCTAGTTTGAAGTCTTTTATCCATTGGGAGTAAAGGGTATGTATAGAAACCTTGAAACCACTTTAATAGATATCCTTATATACCTCAAATGATGAATTACATATGTGAACACACGTAGCACATAAAGCATACACATACATTTTCTTAAGTCATGAAGCATACATGTAGCACATAGATTATAAAGAATACAACATGAATTCACTTAAGTCATGCACATAGCCCATTGATGTGAATTTAGGTTATGAATAATGTACTTGAATATACATCAATATACTTAAGGCATAAATTGTACACATGAGTACATACACACAAGCATTTACATACTAACGATGAATAAATGAACACATAATTAACAAATTGGATCGAATATCAAATTTCATATATATCAAATGAATAATAATTCTATACATAGTTACATGTAAAGGTTTCTAGGACATCCTATTCTACTGGTGGATCATCAAAATGTATCCTCTTTGAAATACTCTTCAGCTCTGATGGATCCTGCATTCAAACACAAAAGTGAAACCCCAAGTTAGATAAAAATTCAGAATCATAGTCAACAATAATAAATAGAATTCAAACTAAAATTGAACTCTCATATACCTCACCTCTATGTCTCCTCCTACAGATATGAGACCTAATATATGTCCTTGGTAGTGCAGGAATAGTGCCCATAATGTCGACTCCCATCTGTATATGTTTGCGAACATGAGAGTGATCTATGAGTTATACTATTTAATGTTAAAAACTTTGTGGCAAATATATGTTTACAAAATAAATGAATTAACATTAAAACTTACCTGTGTTGAACTTTCTTCAGGGATTTTTGGCTGAGTCATTAGCGATACAAACCCTTGGCATTCTGGCTCCCTCAAACTAGGAGTGACCTACAAAAGTCAAACAGATACTTCATACTGTCATAACTTGACCATATTATATATACTTGATAGTAAAATAGATACAAATAAATTTATAAATGTATGTACCATGGGGCTATCACTCTGAATGGATATGCTTGTGACTCTATTGTGATGATAGATTCTCATGGCATCATCACTTGCCACTCTCTGTCAAATAAACCATGTAAATTAAAAATAAGTATGCATAATTGACAAGTATACATGTATGCATAAACAAACTAAATTACTTAATTACCTTTCCTTTATCAATAGATGACACCTGTACCCCCTCACCTTTACCCCAGGTGGCGACTAGTGACACCTGCATCAGTATGTAAAAGATGATCATAAAAATTAGAAAACAATGTACATATACTATTATCATAATTTAAAAGGAAACCAATGAGTACATTAAAACATATGTACTGTGGAAGAGTCAAGACCAAATGATATGGCTGAAAGTGTGGATCCCTCCACCTATGCCATCTCCTCCTCTGTCATCAACTCAACATAAATGTAACACATAAAAAGATATAAGTGATAAATTATTATAAGGAAATTCTACTAAAAACATGAACAATAAAATTTAAATAGAATGTAAAAAGTGAATGGTTTACCCTTGCCATAATAGTGGGAGTCCATGGAACTATAGGCTCCTAATGCACATCTCCATGAGTTGCTTCAGTGCCTTTATTGTGTTGTGTAGAATCATCCCCATCGAAGCCAAAATTATATGCATCACTATTAGTCAAGGGACCAAAGCACAAATTCTTTCATATAACGCAAGTGTGGGGCACATAAACATGTCAGATAATGGAGGATGTGGAAGTGCCAGAAGCATCAAGATGAGGATGCAACAATGTCATGTTTTGTGTAACCAGTAGATCAGTCAAGGTGTGAATGGATTGAATAGTCTGTGAGCTGGCCTCAACGATAATGTTGGGATGTTGCACTATGGGAGGTGGTGAAATCTCAGGAGGGGGGACATATGTGCAAGATTTTACCTATTGTGCACATGGCCTATCTTGTGGAGTGCCTAAACCTACACCCTGGTTTGGTCTCATACTCCAAGAATTCACCTTGTGACTGAGCACAATTTCAGCATACAATTTTTTAATAAAATAAAATGGGACATCCAAATTATTGTGATGTGGTCTATCAAAAACAATCCACGAACGATCCCAAAAATTGTTACATATTGCACTATTTGTTCACCATTTAATTGACAATTTGGTTTTTTTATGGTCTACTTTTAGACTATTTTAGGATCCACAAAAAGATTAGCTATGTCATGTATTTTTATATTTAGGTTCATGACTTGATCATAATCAAGCCCATTGCCAAACTGGGCATGCATGGATCGTGTCAAAGAAGTGCAGCACTATGTTGCTGTGTAAGTTTCTCCATGTTTTCAATAATTGAGTTCAATGTCGTAAACGTGGGGTGCAATGTGGGGATATTGGCATATGTGGTTTGAAATCCTCTAAGTTTATTTAGATTATCTCCTATTAGATCTTCTAAACGGTGATGGTTTGTGACCAGTAAATCTTTTGGAGGTGGGAGATTGTTGGGAGGTGCTTCTGGATTGTTTATGGGATCATTAGGAGGGTTTTCTAATTCCATGTCTGATAACAATGAAAAAAAATAAAAAAATTACAATGAATTTTTAAAAAAAATACAAAAACTCATTTCTACCCTAATTTTTATATAAAAAAACTATACATTTCTATTTAGAAACAATAAAAACAATAAAAATAATAAAAAATAGAAGCTTTCACTTACCTACCAATTTGGGAACAATTGGATAGGGGATTTGGGAGCTGATTTCCAAAAACCCTAGTTGCAGTCACATTTTTACAATGAAAAAATATTGAATGTGGCTGGGTACAGAGATATATATCTACTGGCAAATATCAGATATCCCATATTATCGGATATCTGATTAAGCCTTCAGCTTTGGCTTTTGGCTTGGCTAGGTGTACTGAGACCCAGGCCTACTAAAAAGTCAACAAATCTATTTGTGTGCTTTTGGACAAGTGAAAATAGGTTATTTTCACATCACCACTTTTTGGCATACCATGATCTTGCACATACCCTATCAATAGTCTCATATTCATCATTAGCATCATTATGATCATCAAGAGTATCTTCTTCATCATGATTAATTGAAATAGAATATAAGATAAAAATAGAATCATCATAATCATTCATATTAACATCATTATTAACATTAACTTCTTCCAACACATCAGGCATAGACTGGTCAAATGAAGGTAAAGAAATTTGAAGAACTAAGGCATAAACCTTAGCTTGAACCCAATGCTTCTTACGACATGCATTGGCAGATCAATTAGGTTTTGTCTTGTTTGCAATATATTGAGAACTTGATGCAGGAGCATCTCGGGTCCTTGGTAATCCTGTGTCACGAAAAACATATTTGAATTTTTTCTATGTTGCTTGGTTCCTTCTTTGACTGAGTTGGTTTAGTGTTTCTCAGTTTCCTTTGTTGACCGAGTTGGTCGGTTATCTCTTTGTAGCTTGGTTAATTTCCTAGCTCTCGATGATGCTTTTTTGGAGCTCGGTTCTCCTTGCTTGCCAAGTTGTTTGTTGGGTATGTGCAAAATCATGGTATGCCAAAAAGTGGCGATGTAAAAAAGAAGTCCTGATTAATAGACTCTTTGAAAAACAACTATAACTTTCAAACAATATAACATCTTTTAAATCTAGAATATGCATCACATTCTATGATTCACCTAATACAATAATAATAAATAATTCTTTCAATTTGATGAAGTTTAGAATAAGTTAAGGTGGTCAGACACAAGAGTTTTTATATTTAGGAAGATTTGTAGAAGAAAAAACATAATTAACTATTTACTTAGAAAAAAATATACATCACATCTGGACACGAGTCTACTACTTTTATCTAGAATCTTATAAAAAAATATTATCATTTGATTTTGTTAAATGTGGTCAGACATGCACCTACTTTTTATCTTTCAAGTCCTGATTGATAGACTTATTGAAAAATAGATATAACTTTCAAACTATATAACATTTTTGAAATCTAAAACATGTGTCACAATCTATCCTTTTCCTACTACAAGATAAATAAATAAAAATTTCAATTTGATAAATTTTAGAATAAGTTAACGTGGCCAAACATGAGACTTTTTGTATCCTAGAAAAGTTGTAGAAGAAAAATCATAATTAATTATTTACTTGGAAAAAAATTACAAAAAATAATGTGTCACATCTGGACATGAGTCTACTATTTATATCTAGAATGTTGTAAAAAAAAATTATCATTTGATTGTGTTTAAGGTGGTCACATATACACCTGCTGCTTATTTTTTTCCTGAAATTTTTGTACTACTACATTGAAATTTGAAATTTTCAACATATAGAATAATTTTTTTTCAAAAAAAGCCTAGTATCCTAGATACTAAATTTAATTTTCTACAGATTCTCTTCTTAAATATTTTTGATATAATATTTATAACTTGTTCAAATTTTTATGTCAACTTGCCTAAACCTGATTTTTTGAATTTTTATTGCTAGTTAAGGGCCTAGTTTGGCACACCATGATCCTGCACATACCCTATTTTGCATTTCTTTTGAGGCTGACTTGTACATTTAATTTGGGTGATAGATTTAATGCTGGTATATATCATTGGGAAGCATGTGAACCTAGATATGGTCATCCCTTCCATTGATTATGGATCTGAAGGCCGACTTGGCTTGGTAGCCTCTTGTATGAATGTAGTTGTTTGGTTAGAGTTTAGGGAGTCAGTTTTGGGGATAGAAGAAAGAAGATAGAAAATTAGAGATTGTTGGCAGATCCTCAGATGTTGGATGAATTTTGTACTTGATTCTAATATTTGGCCTAAATCGGGAAGGCCTTACAGCCTGGCATGTATAAATCAATTTCAAGATAATATATAAAAGGATCTGCATTATCTCTCTCACTATTATGTATTGTTTCTTCCATGTGTTTTTCTGCAAGGAAAATTAGGTTAGGGTGTGCCTTTGGCCCCTCTCCCCATCCTCCTTTGCATCAGGTGGTATCAGAGCAAGGTGAGATCTGGATTTAGGTTTGTAAATCTAGGTTTGAGGGTTCCTTCTTGTCAAACCCTAGTTGATTTGTTGTGGGGTAGTAGATTGTGATATGACGTACAATTGTAAAGGGTTTTCAAGATGGTTCATGGGAGGTGAGATGCAGATCTGAGATTGGCACACATGTTGAGACAACTTGTTGCTAGATTGGAAGCTATTGAAACAACCCAGAGAAGAGGAAGACATCTTGAAGATGTTAGTGATGATAAAATTGAGGTAGAACAAGCTGAAGTGGAACCTACACCTATGATGGATCAAGGTGAGGAAATATTCTTGAAGGCCTTGACAAGTCTAAAGTCTACACCACATTTCAATCCTCTTGAGTATAGTGGGAAATTGGATTCTAATGAATTGGTGGATTGGATCACTAAGATGGAAAATTATTTTGGGTATGTAAATGTACCTAAGGAAAAGAAGGTGAAAATTGCAAGCACAAAGTTGAAAATTCATGCATCCTTAAAGGTGGGAACATCTTTAGTTGGATAGAAAGAGGAAAGGAAAAGAAAAAATCAAGGTATGGAGTAAAATGGTGAATAAGTTGAAAGGAAAGTTCTTACCTTGTGATTATCAGATTAACCTAGTTAGGTGAATGCAAAGTTTGAGGCAGAAAGATAGCTTGGTAAAAGAATATACTAAGGAATTCTATAGATTAGATATCAAACTTGGACATGATGAAGATGATGCGGAAATAATTTCTAGATACCTGAATAGTTTGAGAGTTTGCATCCAAGAAGAAATCAGTTTGATCAAATTGGAGAACATTGAAGAGGCTTATCAATTTGCATTGAAAGCTGGGGAGAAATTGAATAAGTGACATGAGCAAAGAAAAATAGGTAGGGGTGGTAGATTCCCTAGAGGAAGAGGTATATCTTATGGTGAAAATAGTAGATCAAAACCTAAAAAGATAAATCTGGATAAAGGAATGACCGAGTGGAAAGGTGAAAATTCATCTAGAGGTAGAGGCAGTAACTAACGAGGTGGTTATAAAAAAGGTGGTTTCCAAGGAACTTGTTACAATTGTGGAGAAGAAGGACATAGATCATTTGAGAGTACACATGCAAGTAAGAAGGTTGGTAATAGTAGAAATGCTTTGGTGCAAGAAGAGTCACCGAATGAACTTGAGAAGGAAAATAAATTGATGGTAAGAAGAGAACTTTGGAATGAAAGTAAAAAGGAAGATCTGGTAAGGAAAAGTTTTTTCAAGACCAGATGTAGAGTTTCTCATAAAGTTTGGGAGGTAATCATTGATAGTGGTAGCTCATAGAATCTGGTATCTAAGGAAATGGTCACAAAGTTTGAATTGAAAAGGTTGGAACATCTGAAGCCCTATTAGATATCATGGATCAATGATGAGCATACAGTCTTGGTAAGTGAACAATGCTATGTGAATTTGAAAATTGGAAATTACTATCATAAGGTCTTATGTGATATCACACATATGGATGGTTGTCATATTTTTTTGGGTAGACCTTGGCAATATGATAGACATGCTATCTATGATGGGAGATTTCATAAATATACTATTTGAGCTTATGGAAGAAGACAAATCTTGTTACCTTTGATGGAAAAACCTATTGGTAATGTTTTCACATCTATGAAAGTTCGCTTGATAGAGGGAAGAAAGTTTGTGAAGGATTTGAAGGAGAATGATGTATGTTTTTCTATGATTCCTAACAAACTGAGTAAGAAAATAGAGGATAGTGTCCCTGAGGAGATTGATAAGTTACTCCTCGAGCACAGTGAAATCATTTTTGATAATGTACCTGATGGTTTTCCACCAAAGAGAAGCATTGATCATTGCATGGATCTTTTGATTGGATCTAGTTTCCCGAATAAGGCACCTCATTGGTTGACACCTACCGAGAATTCAGAATTGAACCCAAAAATTCAAGAATTGTTGCAGAAAGGTTTGATCAGAGAAAGTTTGAGTCCTTGTGTAGTACCTACTATATTGGCACCTAAGAAGAATGGAGAATGGATAATGTGTACTGATTCTAGAACAATCAATAAGATAACAGTGAAATATAGGTTTCCTATACCGAGAATGGATGACATAATGGATAGTTTGACTGGAGAAAAGTATCTTACCAAAATTGATTTGAAAAGTGGGTATCATCGTATCAGAATTAGAGAAGGTGATGAATGGAAGACTTATTTAAAGACAAAAGAAGGTTTGTATGAGTGGTTGGTTATGCCTTTTAGTTTAACTAATGCACCGAGTACTTTTATGAGATTGATGAATGAAGTTTTGAAGAAATTCTTGGGTAAGTTTGTGATTGTATATCTTGATGATATTTTGATATTCAGTAAGACCAAAGAAGAAAATTTGTTGCATGTGAGACAAGTTTTGCAGAGTTTGAAAGAAGAAAAGTTGTTCATAAATCTAAAAAAGTGTTCATTCATGAAAGAGGAGATTGTGTATTTGGGATTTGTGATTTCAGCTGATGGTTTGAAAATGGATCTTGAAAAGGTTGAAGCTATTTTGAATTGGCCTACACCTGAGAATGCTAGTGAGGTAAGATCAGTTCATGGATTGGTAACTTTTTACCAAAACTTCATTAGGAATTTTAGTTCAATTTCTAATGTTATGAATGAGACTATGAGAGGAGATAAAAGAGAATTCAAGTGGACAAATGGAGCTGATAAAAGTTTTGAGACTCTGAAGAAGAAGGTTTTTGAATTGCTTAATTTGGCATTGCCTGATTTAAATAAGGTATTTCAAGTGGAATGTGATGCAAGTGGTAGTGCAATTGGAGCTATATTGAGTCAAGAAGGTAAACCTGTTGCTTTCTTTAGTGAAAAGTTGAATGATGCAAGAAGAAAATATTCTATGTATGATCAAGAATTCTATGTTATTTTTCATGCACTGAAGAAATGGAGACATTATTTGATGTCGAGTGAATTTGTGTTGTATACCGATCATAAGGATTTACAATATTTGGGTAGTCAGAA
Source organism: Chamaecyparis obtusa (assembly GCA_027943335.1). Classification (NCBI taxonomy): domain Eukaryota; kingdom Viridiplantae; phylum Streptophyta; class Pinopsida; order Cupressales; family Cupressaceae; genus Chamaecyparis; species Chamaecyparis obtusa. Next base: position 177,925 of record BSBK01004322.1, on the reverse strand, counting down.
TAATTTGAATTAGAGACATATGAAGTGGGTTGAGTATTTGAAGAGTTATACATTTGCGATAAAGCATAAGAGTGGAGTCACTAACCAAGTTGCTGATGCATTGAGTAGAAGAAGATCTTTGATGACTGAGAAGAAAATTGAATTTCTAGGCTTTGATGACATGATAGATTCTTATGAATTTGATCCTAATTTTTCTAAGCCATGGAGAAAGTGCAAAGCACCTATTCAAGATCAACAGTGTACTAAATGGGAAGAATGTTTTATTCAAGAAGGTATGTTGTTTAAAGGTATTAAGTTGTGTATATCGAAAGGACCAATGATAAATAATTTGATAAAGGAGAAACATAGTAGTGGTTTGGTTGGACATTTTGGTGTTGACAAAACATTGAATTTTCTTAAGAAGAAATAATTTTGGCCACAGTTGTATAAAGATGTTTAGAAATTTGTGAAAAGTTGTGGAGTTTGTCAAGTTGCAAAAGGAGTAAGTCAGAATACTGGATTGTATACACCAATTTATGTTTCCAAGAAACCTTGGATTGACATCGGTATGGATTTTGTTCTTGTCTTACCGAAGACAGTAAGAGATAATGATTCTATATTTGTTGTTGTGGATAGATTTTCTAAAATATCACATTTTATACCTTGTAGATAGACATTAGATGTAGTAAATATAGAAGATCTTTTCTTTAAGGAAATTTTCAGATTGCATGGATTACCAAGGAGTATTATCTCTAGCCGAGTTAGTAAATTTGTTGGATACTTTTTTTATAGCAAAATTTTATATTTATATTAATAAAAATTGGTTCAAAAAGGGCTCCTAGATAAAAGAAATAGTAAAGAAAAACTTAGTTTGTTACCCATAATACAAAAAGTAGAAGGATCTACAAATATGTTTAGCCTATCCCTGAGAAGGATCTACAAATAAGTTTAGCCTATCCCTGCCCACAAAGCCAATTAAAGGCCAAATACATTTGGATAGAAGTATACATCAATCATCAACTTCTACAAAAATAAAGGGTTGATGTATGCAATAATCCAAACCCTTTTTTTTCACAATAATACATAAGTACAATATGATGCCATGATATATGAATCGAACTGATATATGAACAAAACGAGGCTAATGATCCCATAAATTGATGACCTCCAAAAAACTATGTGCACTGATACCAATGAAGGGAGCATGAATCAATCTAAGGAAAAAGACCAAAGGGCCCAAAAATATAGAGAACCGAATGATGCAGCTCTATAAACAGTTAGTGAAGGATGCAGCCAGAACTGAGGAACATGAGCAGTCAAAGATGGCTACCTAAAAAAAGGTAGGAACACACCAAAGGTAAAAAAGAACAAATATAAAGTATTGAAAATTTAACCATCCAATTGAAGATCCTCTACACCAGATGGAAAGAAAAATAAGGAACTCCAGATTTTGTCAACTTCTTTACCTATAAATGAAGTTGATTCAGAACGAACACTTGAATAGTGGGATGAAGATGAAGCAACTCCAGAGCATCATAGGGATTGCATAGCTTGACCTATAGAGCTACAAGCTGAGTTAATATCATAGCTATTCAACACAGAGGGAGCTAGAAGACCAAGAATGGAGTAATTTTTAGCAAATGCTTTCCCATGAAGCCTAGCATCAACTAAATTTTTGTTAACCATAATGTCTAGAGGCATAATGGAGGACAAAGAAATACAATCCTTTATTGCCCCTAACATCAAGGCATATTTATCCAAAGACAAAAGAAGATGACGTGAAAAGATACCACCAACAATCGCCTCCCCTTTCCATAAATTATACCTTTGAACTGCCAAGATCAACTTATTATTCTGAATAAACTTAGGCATTATAACCCAATGTGCTAGATGAATAGAAGTTCAGAGAAATTTTGGTACCAATTTGAAATATAGTTCTAGATTTCACCCATAGACTGATGCACAAACAGAAGTTGTGAATAGAAGTTTGGGAAATCTTTTGATATGTTTAGTAGGAGACACACCAAGTAATTGGGATTCTATGTTGGAACAAGAAGAGTTTACATACAATAATTCAGTGAATAGGAGCACTAGAAAAACACCATTTAAGATTGTAAATGGCATACAACCAAGAGGTATATCTGATTTGAGAGATATTGTTGATGAAATAAAGAGAAGTGCTGAAGGAGTGAATTTTGCTGAGTACATGAAGACATTTCATGAAGATGTGAAATACAAGCTGGAGAAAAGTAATCAGAAATACAAAGACAAAGCTAATAGATCAAGAAGACATAAGACTTTTGATGTTGGTGATGAAGTGATGGTTCATTTGAAGAAAGGAAAATTTCCTATTAGAACATATGGGAAGCTACAAATGAAGAAGTTTGGACCTTGCAAGATTTTGAGAAAAATTGACAGTGGGAATGAATATGAGATTGAGTTACCTGATGAAATGGATATATCACCTATTTTCAAGATTGTTGATTTCTATGAGTATCATGAACCTAATGAAGACATGATAGTATCGATGGATTATCCTAAGAAACATAAGGAATAAGTTGAGCATGTTTTGGAGTAAAGAATTGGAAAAAGTACAAGAGGAAAACAATATATGAAATATCTGATAAAGTGGTAGAATAGACCAATTGAAGACAGTTCATGGATTTCATAGTTTGAGTTGGATGCAACTCAGATCATCCATGTTTCATGATTCAGAGAATCATTTTCAAATAACCTTAGGTGTCTGATGCAGGAGCATCTCAGGTCCTTGGCAATCCCGTGTCAGCAAAAACATATTTGAAGTTTGTTTGTGTTCCTCAGTTCCTGCTTTGACTGAGTTGGTTCGGTGTTGCTCAGTTTTCTTTGTTGACTGAGTTGGTTGGTTATCTCTCTAGTGCTCAGTTAATTCTCTGACACTCGGCGATGCTTGTTTGTCACTCGGTTCTCCTTGATTTTTGAGTTGTTTTTTTGGGATTTATTTTGAGGATGACTTGTGCATTTAATTTGGGTCATGGATTTAATGCACGTATCCATCATTGGGAAGTGTGTGGACCTAGATCTATTCATCCCTTTAGTTGATTGTGGATCTGAAGGCTGACTTCGCTCGGTAGCCTCTTGTATCAATGTAGTTTGGTTAGAGTTTAGGGAGTTAATTTTGGGATAGAAGATAGAAAATTAGAGATTGTTGGAAGATCCTCAGATGTTGGAGGTCTTCTATAATTGATTTTAATATCTAGGCTAAACCGGGAAGGCCTTATAGCCAGCATGTATGAATTAATTTGAAGATAATATATAAAAGCATCTACATTCTCTCTCTCACTATTGTGTATTGTTTCTTTCACGTGTTGTTCTAAAAGGTGGATTTGGTTAGGGTGTGCCTTTGGCCCCTCTTACCATCCTCCTTTGCATCAGAACTAGGAGGCACAATCATTGGTTCCTTCACAAGCTCTATAGGAGGAGTAGTAGGATTCTTAGTAGGCTAAAAAGAAACACTAGGAGCTTGATTAATAGAACTAGAATCCATGGATATAGGAGGTATGTAAGGGGTAGAAAAAATACCATGGTTAATATCCATCTAAGGCATGCTTAACTTGATAATCTTACGATGCTTATAGGCTTGATATGAGAGAAAAAGGTTATCAGGCTGAGAAGAACATGAATTAGGTAATGAAGGCCAAAAGAAGTCAAGGGTAGCACAATCCGTAGGCCTAGAAGGTTGATATAAACTATCATTAATCACCTTCACTTCTTCATCATGAATGTAAATAATACACTTATGGATAGGAGAAGAAACGGAATGCATGGCATGCAACCAAGGAAAACCAAACTTATCTTGAAACTGATTAGAAGTAGGAACAACAATAAATGTAGTATCCACATTTTTACCACAAAGTTCAATATGCAAGTTAATAGAACCAAATGATGGATAGAGAAATCCATTACAAGTTTGGATCCAAACATTAGATGTATCATAACAATCACATTTTAAGTTCTTCGTAAAAAGGTTTTCTTCAGTAATGACATTGACTAAGGTTGTACAATCAACAAGACAACCATGTGTAGGTATCTTAGAAATCCTAGTATAAATGTACAGGGGACCATCAGGAGCCTTAATAGTCTCAGAATCATCAAAGGTGATCAAGAGTTCCCTAGGTCTTTTATTCTTCTAGGTTGTTTACGAGGTTTAGGTTGAGGTTTTGGTTTAGGCTTAGATTGAGGTGGAACTTGAAGTTGAGGTTGGGGTCTAGAGATACAGGTTAACAATATGATTGAGAAAGAGGAGTAAATGTACGATTTAGATGAAAAGCAGTGGATGTAGAAGTGGCATTATTGGATGCAACAACAACTTGATCAACAACTTCATTTTATTGCTTATTTATATTGACATAGTTGTTAGGTTTTTGAAACTTGTTGGGATTAGGAGCAGCATCACTCTTATCAACTCGAATAGGAGCCATTGGAGTGTTTCTCTCAAATTGACAAACTTGTAATTGATAATGGTGAAGGGCTACACAAAGTTGTTGAAAAGAGGTAAATTTAGTAAGTAGAATCTTATGTCTAATATCCTTTTGTAAATATGAAATAAACATATGTTGAATATCAATATCAGCAACATGATAAGAAATTTGAGCATACAAATTCTTAAATTTACCAATAAATTTAGTCAATTTTTATTTTGTATTCTATTTATAATGCATCAAATCAGTTAAGGAAACTTGTAGACCAATGTTATTTTGGAATTGTTGGATAAAGGTATTAGAAAGTTTTCAAAAAGAATCAATAGAATAAGGAGGCAAGGAACAATACCATTGCAAGGCTTTATCACAAAAATTTCTAACAAACAACTTGGCTAAAATCATATGGTCATGAGCATAGTCACTACAAAGGATTTGAAATGTTTTAACATGAGTGACAGGGTCTCCCTTACCATTATAATTCTCAAGATGAGGCATATCGGCTTGCTGAGGAGCAATAACATAAATAATGTCTAAAGATAAAGGACTACCCATGCCACATGTAGGAATACTAAACTTGGATTGAGTTAAGGATGCAATTTTTCATTGTAAAGAGGAAACATTTTGAGATAGACTAATGATTGTGCAATCATTAGAAGAAATAGTAGGCATAGAAACATTAGAAACACTAGGGAAAGTGTAGGCAGAAGTAGGAATAAAAGACACAACCGGTGGAACACTTGGAACCATTGTTGGAAGAGGATTGGAATAGGTAAAAGGAAAACTATGGTAAGAAGGTTGTGAGGTAGGTAGAGACACTGGTGGAACACTCATAAGAAGAGATGGAATAGATGTAGTCACTAAAGGAGGAGTATAAGTAGGAATGCTAGGTAAAGGAATGGAAGAAGGTTCCACACTAGTGATAGGAGGAGTGAATCCTAGATCTTGAGCTTCTTGAGCTTAAGGTTTGACATTTAAATGCACAAGATGATTGATACCATGCAAGAGATTAACACTTTGATCACTATCTCAAAGAACTTTCTTAAGATCCTCTATAGCTTGAATAGAATCTTGATTATGGTTTTCTTGAATAAGCCAATTTCCCATTTTATCAAGTTCAATTGAAAGTTTTTGAACTTGTTCAGAAAGAACTCTTAAAGCATCATCCTCATCATGAGATGAGTGAGAAGAGTTACACTCCATAGTAGGATTGGAATCATGAGTGATCAAATTGTCATCCATGATCCTAAGGAAAGGAGAGGAAGACTCAAGATCAAAGGAACCCATAAGTCCGCAACTTTTTCTAATCGAGATATTATAAGTAGGACTAGAGGTAGTAAAGATCATATACCAATGCAATGCCAATGAACTAAATTAGGAAAACACAAGGCATGAACAAATAAATGTTTTTTTATTTTTTCTTTATATGATTTTTCTATTTTATTTTTGAAATGTAAATGCAAACACATAAGAGAAGGCTAATCTAATATACATGTAAGATCTAACATGAAATGTAAATCTAACACCATAAAAGAAATATTTTTCATAAGAGGGCTCACCAAAATGTAAAGAATAATATATGATGATATGAGATGTAAAATGTGAATGGTATCCTTTACATATAGAAGAATTGGGGATGGTAAGATTCTCTTCTTAATCCAAAATTCCCAAAAGAAAGATCCAAATAGATTAACCACAAGAAAATGATCAATACATAAATGAATGAATCAATTAGTAATAAAAAGAAAGAAGAAAACCTTACATTTTGTTTTTGAAAGAGAGTATTGAAATGAATTGAAGACAAGTACTAACCTAAAAGTATAGCAGATTTGGAAATTTCTATTTTTTAGTGTCTATACTGAGTTTCTGGATATTCCACAACCAAATTTGGAACTGAAACACAGAGATGGAGAAAACCCAAAAATATTTTTCATTTCTGAACTAGGTCGACCCTTTATATCGACCTTGACCATAGAAAAATTCACCTTGCTTATGTTGAAACACTTGTGGAGGATTCAAATCCTTGAATCCACAAGTATGGATGCTTGAAATAGATGTAAATTGTAGGATGTCTCAAATTAATTGCCTTTAGATCTTCAACACCAATCTTGACTGGATCTTGGAATAGGAAGAAGCTTGAATGTATATGGATGGAAAAATCTTCAAGAAGAGGGTTTCGTAGAGCTTGAATCCTTCAATGGCTTACTAATGGATCTCCTTAATGAATTGAACCTTGAGTGCTTGAGTACTCGAATGTTTGAATGCTTGAATGCTTCATTTCTCCTTCTTTCTTGTTCTCTTCTTATTTTTCTTGTTCTTGTTCAATATCCTCTCCAAAAATTAGAGGAGAAGGATTCCTTATATACTAGTCTAGGGCACAAAATTCTAGAGAGGCCAACATATGAGAAATAAATTCGCATTAGGCTCATACCCCTAGGAGTGGACCTATATTAAATATATTTTAAGAGTCACCATTTCAAAGCCCAAAAAAACTGACCTGGAAGTGGGAAAAATAATTCTTTTCGAACCCCGACATCCGAAAATCTTTAGAATTTGAAATCTAGACCCTAGGTCAAGGTCAAGTTTGACCCTAACCTAGGTCAGGGTCAAGGTCGGTCGTGACCTAGGTTAGGGTTGAGGTCGACCATGACCTAGGTCAGTGTTGAGGTCAACCTTGAACTAGAAGTTTGACCTTGACCCTAAGATCAAGAACCTTAAAATCTTAGAGCAAGATGCTAGAAACAAGTTGGAAAGAAGTGGAAAATATTACAGGACAGGGGAAAAAGCTAGATCAAAGTCAAAGACCCATTTATTGTGTTTTACATGACCCCAAACCACTTACTCAAAGGGATAAAATAGTCCTAAATGGAAGTGCTTCCATTTTCCGGTGATACACATATATCTGGCACGTTCTATGTTTGTTTTCTTAAATCTGATATTTCATTGTATTTATCTAGTTTTCAATGGCTTAAGGGTTGGTAAAAAAAATTTTGCGTCATCTCTCCTATTAGATTTAGCATTTTGAAGCATTATGTTACACTTATCTTCCTTTCAATTGGTATTAGACCTTGGCTAGCTTTGTTATTGTTGTTGGGTAGAAGGGTACTTTGTGTTGATTTAGTTTAAGTGGGAGTTTTGGAGAGTAATATTTCATTACCTTATTGCAGGTTAGATATGGTGAGAACATCTAGAAGAGTAGCAATGGATAAAGTTAATGAAAAAAATTTTCAGTTGTGTAAACTCAAAATCAAGGACATGCTTTTAGATAGAGATCTATGGGATATGGTTTCTTCAATGAAACCTTAAGCTACACCACAAGATGAGTGGGATAAAATCGACTGGAAAGTGAAGGGTTTGATAAAAATTTATCTATCCGATTCGCTTATCCTAAATGTCCATGAAGAAAATATTGTAGTTGAGCTTTGGAAGAAGCTTGGTGATATTTATGATTGAAAATCCTTCATAAATAAGTTATTTTTGAGAATGAAGCTTTATTCCCTAAGGATAGAGGAAGGAGGGTTCATTGCAAATCACTTGAATTCATTTAATATCCTAGTTGTTCAATTGGATTATTTTGGTGACAAGTTTGATGATCTAGATAAATTAGTTCTTTTGTTATGTTCTTTTTCAGACCTGTCAGATCACCTTTTTATGGCCACTCGAAGCACAACAACCTGTTTCAAATTGGAATATGTGGTTAGTTCACTATTATCTAAATAGATGCATAGAAAATATTCTAAGATGGCTAAGGAGGTCCTAATTTCTTGAGGTAGAATAATGGAGAAAGACAAGAAGAAGGATAATTAGAGTAAATCCAATTCTTTAGGGAGATATAAGTCTCCTAGTAAAATTCAAAAGGAAAAATGTCAAAACTATAGCAAACCTAGTAATCTTAATAAAGAGTGCAAGAAGGAGAAGAAAAAGAAAGGTAAAAAGGATATCTCTGTTTTTGACACTAAAAAATCCTCTCAAGATGAAGTATGTTATTTTTTCACATCCTTGGAAACACATGGATCATAAAATATGTTATTGATAGATTTAGGTGCTTCTTTCAGCATGACATATCACAAATATTGGTTTTCAAATTATGAAGAGGTTGATCTAGTGGGAAGGTGTATCTTGGTAATAAATTTTATCTGAATGTTATTTCCTATGGATGAGTCAAGATCAGATTTTTTGATGGTAGAGTGAAAGGGATTGATGGTGTATTGTGTATCCCAGGTTTAACATGGAACCTACTTTCAGTAAGAAAGATTAGTGATGTGGGTGTGCAGGTTGTTTTATTGAGTGGGCAATGTAAGATGACAAGAGTCTCTGTGGTTTTTTCTTAGGGTGTTCAGATTGGAGCCTTGTATAGGCTATATGCATGGAAAGTTTAGTGTAATAGAAATTTTGTGAATTCCAAGAAAAAGGCTTTGGATTCTTCATCCTCACCATTAGATCAAGAAAAGAAGAATATTATTGTCTCTACATCTGATGGTCATGCTTTCTAGATACCTAAGCATGTAATTGGTTTGGAGTAGAAGCTCCTAGCTAAGATGACATTGTTATGGTACCAAAGACTTTTTCACATAGGTGAGAAGGGTATTAGATCTTTAAATAATAATAACCTTGGTGAAGGCCTTGATTATTGTAATCTCAAGTTGAACTTTTGTGAATATTGTGTGTATGGTAAACAACATTGTGTTTCTCTTTATTCTAGTTCTGATAAGTCTTCTGGAGTTTTGGATTATATTAATTCAAATGTGTTTGGTCTAGTTAATGTTCCTTTGAGATTTATATATGTTTACTTTGTTTTGTTCATAGATGATAATAATAGGAAATTTGTATATTTCCTTATAAGTAAATATGAATTTTTTAATCGGTTTAAGGAATTCAAATGCTTGGTTGAAAATCAGAGTAGTAGAAAAATTAAGTGTTTGAGGACTAACAATGGTGGTGAGTTTTATTTAGCAAAATTCAATAGAATCTGTAAGGGACATAGAATAGAGAGACATAAGACAACTCCATACACCCCACATAAAAATTGAGTTATAGAGAGGATGTGTAGAACATTGATGAAGAGTTCTAGGAGTATGTTGAGTGGTACTCGACTCGAATAAAAGTTTTAGAGTGAAGCTTTAGCTATTGTAGGTTATTTAATTTACAGATCTCTTACTTCAACACTTTCTGAAAAGACACCCATACAGGAATGGTCTTGAAATAATCCCTCATCGAGACATATCATAGTCTTTGGTTGTGAGGCATATACTCATGAGAAAAGTGGGAAAACATCAAAATTAGATAACAAGGAAATTAAGTGTATCTTTATTGACTATGGTGTCGGTGTGAAAGTTTACAAGCTTTGGATCTAGTTGTAGAGAAAGGTCTCTATAGTAGAAGTGTAATATTTCATGAACTAAAACCTTCCACAGTTGATTTACAACTAGAGAAGGAAGAGAAATAGAAAAGGAGGTAGTTCAGGTACCATCTACTCCTATAAGAAATGAACTCAAAACTCATGTTGGACCTCATGATGAGGAGAGCTCAAGAAACTCTGAAAGTTATGAAGAAGAGAAGGAACTTCAACCTCAACCATTGAGGAGGTCTAATCATGGAAGATAACAACCTGATAGATATGGTTATTCACCTAAAAGTCTTGGATATTCTTTGTTGAATTCCAATTGTATTGTTTCTTTGATTACTAACACTAATGAGCCTAGGAGTGTTAGAGAGGCTATGGGAATGCATGACATAGATTCCTATATGGAAGAAATGAATGAAGAGATGATAGAATTGAATAAGAATGCTAAATAGGATTTGGTACCATTTCCTAAAGGATGGAAACCTATTGGATCTAAATGGATGTTCAATAAGAAATTGGATCTAGATGGAAGTGTTGAGAATTATAATGCACTGTTGGTTACAAAGGGGTATTCAAGTGTGGAGGGAATTGATTATGGTAAAATTTTCTATCCTTTTTCTAAGATGACATCCATTTGACTCTTGTTATTACTTGTACTATCTTATGAATTTGAATTTGATCAAATGGATGCGGAGACAATAGTCCTTTATAGTGATTTGGAGGAGGAAATTTATATGTCACAAAAAGAGCACTTCTTTGAAAATGGTAAAGAAACCCTTGTTTGTAAATTTAATAAATATTTGTATGGTTTGAAACAGTCTCCTAGAATGTGGTATCAAAATTTTTACACCTATGTGTTGTCTTTGGGATTTCATAGATCTAAATCTGACCATTGGGTATAAATTAAATATGAAAATGGTCACATTATTATCATAGTCCTATATATGGATGATATGTTGTTTATTAGGAATGGTAAAAGAATGATTCATAATTGAAATCTCAATTAGTAGCATAGTTTGAGATGAAAGGTCTAGGTATAGTAAGATATATTTATGGGATGGGATTGTGATCATTAGAGATAGAGCTAGCAAAAATATTTGGATGAGGCAGAGTAAGTATGTTATCTCTCTGTTGGAGAGATTCAACATGTCATCTTGCAAATAGTTAGTTGTTCTAATATTATAGGGGATGAATCTTTCTAAAGAGGATTATCCAAAATATCCCACCAAGATCAAGGACATGCCTAGACTACCTTATGTGCATGTTGTTAGTAGCTTAATGTATTCTATGGTAAGGCCTAACATTTTCCAAGAAGTGAGAGTCCTTGTTCAGTATATGGATAATCTTGGAAGGGTTTATTAGGATGAATTTAAGAGAGTGTTCAGGTATTTGAGGGGTAAATTTGAGTATTCTCTATGTTTTCATGGTAATCCTACTAGACCTTGACATTCAATTTGCATACGTGGATATGTGGATTTAGATTGGGAAAATGACAAATTTATAGAATAATATCCACCAGTGGATATGGTTTAACAATGTTTGGTGGTGAAATTAGTTGGATAAGTAATTAGCAGGTTGTAGTCACTTTTATCATGCCCAAAAATTAGGGCAAAACACATACAATATTTTTTTAAAAATAAATAAATGATAACAAGGTAACACATTAAATAACACTTCAACAAGTACAAACGCATAACTGAACACAATTTTACTCACAAGATGTATCATGTGGTATACATTGGCTTGCCAACATCCCTTGTTTGTTAACTGCATTAGTTTTCTCAAAACCATAACTAGGTCTCTAAGAAACCCTAACAGGGTTGTAACAAGAGACAAAAAAAGAGATAAACAAAAGTGAAAATTAAAACTTAGATAACAGTAAAAATTTAAAGGTTGGGTCAACACACCCAAAAGGGTTAAATTCAATAAATGATTAAATCAATCACATTAGTAACCCTAATCATTCCTATCATGAACCAAGTTTCTAACTAGGTTAGAAAATGCAAAAATATCATCAATAAATAAAATGATAAAATAAGATCAAGATAATAACCCTACGCGAAAACTATGGTTATAAAATTATTCCCATGAAAATAATATTGTTCAAATATTTTATTACAAAATATTATATTTTTACTTACGACATAAAGTTACCAAGGTTTATTAATTAATCTCAATTATATAATTTAGCGGCATTAAAATAGCCATATAAGACATCAATATAAAATTTAACATTAATGCTAAGGGAGAAATATTTATCCGAGTCCCATCTTGGACATTAAATAACCTCCCCCAAATAGCCCATTAATTATTAAAATAATATAAATAAATTAAATAGTAAATTTTACCACCAACATTTTATTAAAAATAATAATAATGTTCAATTAGAAATAAATATTAAATTTTAAATATGAAAATATCAAATCTCAAGAAAACATTAAACTGATGAAATAGGATCATAAAAACATTCCTATGCAAAACCTAGGGTTACTAAGTTATTACCCATTTTAAAGTTATAATGTTAATAATAATAAATTTAAAATGCTATGTTTTAATCCCAAAACATAATGTTATCAAAGTTAATTAATTAATTTAATTTAAATATTTAATATATTAAAATAACCATAATAAAGCTTTAATATTAAATTTATCATTTAGGGTAAGGGAAAGTTATTTATCTAAGTCTTGTCCTAAGACATTAGATAATTTCCCCTAGGATATAACCCATTAATACATTAAGCTATTATTATTAAATTAAATAGTAAATTTAACCACCAACATTTTAATAAAAATAAAAAATACTATTCAATTGGAAATAGGCATTAATTGTTAAATTCAAAAAATAAGGAAATTCAAAAAATAGTATTAAAAAGAATAAGGGTCCATTTATTAATAACTCAACATTATCAAATTTAAATTAAATTAATAATAGCATCCAAAAGAAAAATATTAGAATCACACTAAATAATAAAAGAATCTTTTCAAAATCTCAATGAAAATAAAAATAATAAATAAATCAAAATTCCAATTAAGGTGACTGGGTAAAGTCAACAGTCAATAAATTAAATTAAGACAGGGATTAAAATTGGAACATAATCCCACTAAATAAATAAAGAATCTCTTTTAGAATCTCAATAAAAATAAAAATATTAAATAAATCAGAATTCAAATTAAAGTGACTGTCTAAAGTCAACAATGATTAAATTAAAATAAGACGGAGGTTAAAATCCAAACAGAATCCCACTAAATAAATAAAGAATTTCTTTCAAAATCCTAATGAAAATAAAAATAATAAATAAATCATAATTCAAATTAAAGTGACTGTCAAAAGCCAACAATCATTAAATTAAAATAAGACATGGATTTAAATCCAAACATAATACTACTAAATAATAAAAAGGAATCTTTTTAAAATCTTAAAATAGAATTCAAAATAAAGCAACTGTGAAAAGTGAATAGTCATTAAATTATAATAAAACAAAGACTAAAATTTAGACCAAATTTAATGATAACTTAATTAAAAATTTAAATTTAAAATGGCTCAAACAAGCCAGCCCTAACCCTAATTTGAAATTAGGGTTAGGCTGAGAATAAAACATCTACCAAAATCCTAATCTCTCATTTGGTTATTGTAGGTTTGGCAAAGAAAAAGAAGATGAAGATTTTCAACTTTTGTATACACATAAGTATACATGTCTGAATATACACACCAAGGGTGTGTATATATATACATATATATTTATGTATATATACTCTTCCAGAATCAACAAGAGGAAAGATAGTGAATAATTAAGTCTATTTTTTTTCTTTAAACATCAACATAACAATGTAATCCAATAGGGTATATACATCTATGCATATATACAAGTATATATACATAGGTGTATATACAAAACTTCTTTTAAATTAACTTGATATCAAAATGAAATATATTCTTACATAGATAATTAGGAAAAGAAATCTACATTAACTTTTCTTTTTCAACTAAATACTTGAAGTAAATTTTGACTACATAGGGAAGAGATTAACAATCATAAGAAAATCTAACTTTTTCTTGCATGTGGAAAAACATACTAGAAAGCTATATTTTTGCATTCAAGGCATAACGAATCATCTTTTTTACATTTTATTTTCTTTTAGAAATACATAGAAATCTATGTAGAACATTTCACATTCAAATAGAAATTTTTACAAGCATTCATCATGTTTTTAGACATTTATATGGCCTTTTTAAGTACTCTTTTACACATGGCTCTTTCATCCCTTGTTACAATATAAAAATATGCAAGTAATAATGACAAAATCTTTTTTCCTTCAACAAAACTAGAAACTCCTTAAAGTAAAAATCTCTAAAAGAAAACCAGTTTGACAATGGAGGCTCACCTCCCAACCTAGGTCATTACATGGCCACCCTTGAGCTTGGGGAAAACAAAGATGGATGGGGATACAAACATGCTCATACATCACAAACACATATAAAAACTAGCAAACACAATTTTGACATAAAATTTCCTTCCCATGGATTTACACAATGGGTCACCATGGACCCATAAGAAGGGTGGAGGTGGAAAATACCCAAGTAAGAGAATACATTCAAATATGAAACCATGCCTTCAACAAGGCCATAACCAAAAATACCATTTCCTTTACAATGCCATAACCAAAATAGCATTCCTTCCATTTCCATACACAAGTAACAACCCTTATGGCCCCCAAATATCTAGATAACAAAAATTACGACATGGAACCCATACATCCATGCCTCATCGCCTTCCTCCATGAGGAATGACTCTACATTAAATGGGCATTCCCAACTAAATCCCTTCACCCATAAAGGCTCTCTTCCCTCCCAAGGGTGAGTTTAGTCTTTCACACTCCAAAAAAATAAGAACACAAAAACAAAATGATCAAATAAACTTAAAAAAGAAGCCTTGAAAGGCAAGCATAAAGTTTCATAAAAACCATATACAACATCACACAAAAATATACATATTCAAACAAGCAAATAAAATGAGTCTTCCATGAAAGGGTGCCATCTTTCTCCAAGCTATGAAAATGAGGGTTGAGAAGAGCTCCCTTCCTAAAAGTCTTCCTTTGCTAAGTCCCCCAAAAAACCTGTTAAGTCCACTATATGTCTCCCAAAATTGGAGAGTGAGAAATCAATCTACCAAATTCCTCTCCATCCCACTAAAAGGAAAACCCTACCTAACATCCTAGCTAACCTTAAAGATGATTGGACATACTATCCAAGGTTTCTCTCTCCAAGTAGAGGGAAATTCAAATTTGTAAGAGAGGAAGACATGACACACTTCCCAATTTCATCACATTATAAAAAGATATTTTTAGAAGAGGCAAAAATGGGACAAAAACATCCTATTGGTCAAAATTTGACCCCCAACCCAAAGTGCACCTATGGGGTTATCATATTTTAACCCTAATTAACTCCTAGGGATATATTTAACCTCTCAAAAGTCTACTAAGAGTTGACCCACACAAATTTAAAATAATATTCCCTCCCAAGGCTCAACAACCAAGATACCTAAACCTTGGGATTCTACATGGTGACTCAAAGGTGGAAGAAAACCAATAAACAATTTACTTGGCCATGGAAACTCACATACACATGTGCCAATTGACACCGCATAAAGTTACAACACATCACTACACACATACCATACGAAGTAGACATAAATGTAATATTAAAAAAATAAACACAATTTAAATAATACATCCAAACATTACTTAAAAAAATTATTACATAATAATGAGGTTATTTCTCCCTTTGGAATTAACTTTGTCTTTACAATATTTTCACATGCATCCATCTTTAATTTCCCCTTATATAATCCATGGTCAATTTTCTACACACTAGATAAAAATATCAGTAGCTCATGAAAGATCAATCGACATATACATAGAAAATACATCATAAATATTCACACTCAGATACATTATATAATCCAACTGCATCTAGATTACATCACAAGAAATTCACATAATATCAATAATACATTTCTGAAATTCAAAGCAAGTTAATTCAGAAAACATAAATATATCAATTAATGTAATTCATTAACCATGATCATCTCACATAAACTCTTCTTGCATAATCATGAAATTAAGGTATAATATTATAAATTAAATAATTCCTCAAATACCATAACATCAAGACCTAAAAATAAAAGCATGGAAAATAGTACTAAATCATCTACACACAACATAACAACTGATTCACATTTCTCACATCAATATAACATCAAGGCGTAATACTCAGAATGTCCTTCCTAACATCAGGGCCTAATAATTAACTTTTCATTTAATACACGTCATAACATAATACGAATTCAAATGGTCATTTATATAGACATTCACATCCAATAGTAACATTTCAATATTCATAAAGGGTACATTCTACCTACTCAATTTTTGACTCAACACAACTTTCCTACTGCATTTTCTACTAGAAAATATATACACAAGGAAACAACATTTACTTCATTAGATTTTACATCTCAGCTCATTATAATTTAAATTACCTGATTCCCATTCAAATATTTCAAAATATGCACTCAATTTCTTTACAATCAAAAAATTAGTTGAATTCATTTATCCCTTAAGAAAACATAGAACATCCTAGAATTATTGACATGAGTACATAAGCAACATGAAAAAGAGTACATCACAAATCAGAGGTCAAGCCTCTATCCATCAGAATATAAATAAATAATGCATCAACATAGCTTTTCTCATTACTAAGTCCATAATATAGAAAGAAGAAATAAAATGACATGATCGAGGTAGGGTCCTTCAATACACCAGTTACAACCCCAAAGATAACCCCCTGATAAACATAGGACAAAGTTGAACTAGGTGATTCTCACTATGTCTCTATTAAACATTATGTGGATAATGATCACTGCATACCCAAGAATGACTCATCCCTATCTCTAAGGGTCGTCAGGATATGATCCAATACCACACCCAACGTTCCTAAGTTCACACAGGGCATTGAAAATAAGCTCAAAAAATAATCCTCCTAGTGGAGTCACCCTCACTTGGGACCAACATGATCATAATCAAAGAGTGTGAAGTTGGAAACCACACCATCATGTTGTTTGTGCTAAGAGGCAAATGAGGGAGGTGCTACAGCTTTGTCCACAATAGAAGAAGAGTGCATTGAAACTTCTCATGATTGTAAAGATCTCATTTGGCTTGATAGATTTTGTTATAATATGGTTTTGATGCAAGATAGGTTACTATCTATTGTGACAACCAGAGTGTTATTCATTTAGTGAAGAATCCTACATTCTATGCCAGAATAAACCTTATTCATTGTACAATGTCATTTTTTGTGATATAGTGGAAGATGGAAAGGTGAAATTGGAAAAGGTTTCTACTTTGGAGAATTTTTCAGATGCATTGACAATGCCAGTGAGAAAAGAGAAGTTGAGATGGTGTGTTGGTTCTATGGGCCTTGGGGCCTTGAGCAGGTGACAAAGTTTTGACTCTTGAAAGGTCTTCTACAAGTGGGAGAATGTTAGGATTAAGGTGTTAAGAAACATGAGAGTCCAAACATGATATTTGATCTATTTATTTCCTGTAATACACATTAGAGGTCCTAAAGTTAAGGATCTATTTTTTAAGTTGGAACTATGACATATTTCTATTATAATTATGGTATTTACTAGTTCGTTGGAAGAGTCATGCAGAGTTATATTCTAGAAACTAATATTTATGATGGAGCTCACTATTGAAAAGTGGTGTTGCATATGGAAAGGTGACAGTTATGGATAAGTTATGCTTTGTTGCATTGGATTTTTATGTGTGCAATAGGTCAGTAGTTTAGAAATATGACACAACATACCTTTTGGGTATTGGAGATGGTTTTGGAAACTAGGTCTCTTTCCACTCATTTTGAGCTCTAAAACTATGTACCTAGTTAGTGAATTTGACGGTGTTAGGTTAGATATCTTCTAAGGAGCATTTATGTGCCAGATAATATCTATAATTCTATATTGATATATTTTGTTGTGATGAACATTAGTTCAAGACATTGTATTGTAACTATTTGTTTTGCCAATAATACCATTGGGTCTAGCTTTTGGAGTGTGGCTTTTTTCCCAATTTTTTTCCCACATATATCTAGTGTTCTAAGTTTATTTTCTTAAATTTATTTTTTATTGTATTTTTCTACTTTACAATAGCTTAAGGGTCTGTAAGAAATTTATGCATCATCCATCCTATTAGATTTAGTATTTGGAAACATTTTTTCCACACTTTAATTCCTTTTAGGAATGAACTTTAAATACCAATGTTGAGACAAAGAATCTAACCCCTAATTTCTAAAAATATAATGCAACCTTTACAAAGAGAAACAAACTACATTTCATTAAAAAAGAAAAACAAAAAAATGCACTTCTAATAGTAAGCTCTAAAAGCTGAAATCATTTTGGTCATTAATGGGATAGAGTTTTGATAAGTATAAAACATGGTTAATATATCTATCAAATATATGTAAACTACATGGGTAATCTCATTAATAGTAGACCTATTAAGGGTATGAGATATATATAAATATAAGACTAACTACTTAACAAATTATAAGGAACACATGGTAGTACATCATATGTAGATGAGATACAAAAGTGTTTGTATTATTTATAAAAATTTGGTACATCATATACACCTTTATATTTCATTATATTTCTCTATAGATTCAAATTATATACATTCACCAAGTTGTCTTTTGCTACATTCTTCTCTTGCATTTTTTTTCTACATCTCTATATTCTTATAGTGATTACATATTACAACAGATTAATTTAAGGGATATGATGTAACCAATACATAGCATCCCTAGTCTACATGATATTTTTTTAATTGAATGCTCTACACGATTGATGCAAAAATATTTGGTAGATTCTCTTCATCTATGTTTGGATTCTCCTTCTCTCTACCAACATCATCCACCCTTTTGAAAAGTTTAATTTTATTCATGTCAACTATATTATGCTAGAACAATGTCCTTATATATAATATTTACATATGTTCTTTAATTTGTAGTAGATTTTCCACTTTTATGATTGTGTAAGGTATTTGGATTTTATAAGCCATGTGTAAGGCATTGTGAATTTTAGCCAACCTTATATTTACCATTTCTCTAAGATGATGAAAGATATTATAAATGACATCTCTCTAATTTTGCAGTTGTTGAAAGTGACCATGCAATGCCATTGGTATTGTGTGTGAGAATATTTTGATTGTCACATCTTCATCTTGAAGGTAAAAATTGAAATATAACAAAAAAGGGTGATGACTCTAGCTCTAAATTTATTTCCCTATAATTTTATCTACCACATCCTCCACATCTAAGATCTCAGTGGTTGTCCCCTTTTCTTC
The DNA here is from genome assembly GCA_027943335.1 of Chamaecyparis obtusa. Classification (NCBI taxonomy): domain Eukaryota; kingdom Viridiplantae; phylum Streptophyta; class Pinopsida; order Cupressales; family Cupressaceae; genus Chamaecyparis; species Chamaecyparis obtusa. The sequence continues at coordinate 158,749 of BSBK01004322.1, read as the reverse complement.
TTAGTTGATATGTTTCTCCTTAGGGGAAACAACATATTGGATTGTCTCCCAAGGATCTTCATTTTGTGCTTAACATAAGTGTCAATTGTGGTACGAGGGTCTCTTTTGCACATAGATCTTCTTTTTCCTAAAAGAAGTCAATAAATTAGCATGGCTAATATCCTTTTAATTCTTATTATAGAATCATGTATTTTTAAAACAAGCCAATAGAAATATAGTTTTCTCACTACTTTAACTTTGCACCGCTAATTATGCCCAAGAATTTCATTCTCATCTCTATCATCTCTTCAATGGTGAAGAAAATTTGACATATTCATCAGTATAAACCTAATGTAAAAATAGAGGCCAAGTAATACTTTCCCTGTTTTCTTTATGAAACCATTCTTATCAAAGATCCTTCTACACTTAGAGGTCATCCAATATGATTACAAAATTAGATAAATATTTTCTAGACTATCCTTATAATGTCCAAAAATTTAGAAAAAAGGAGAAAATAGGTAGGAAATACCCTTTCTTCTATCCTTATAGATTAATCTTATCTAACTCGTTCAATTTTGATACAATATGTATATAAGAAATTATCGATAGCTTATACATAGGGAAAATTTGTGGGATTAAAATAAACCAATTGATTCTAAATTTAGTGGCATAAATATGCAATAAATGACCATCCTAGTTGTTTGAACATAAATATTAGGGTGAACCTTTTTACCAGCCTAGATAAATTTGTGTTTTTCTTTTGGATTGTGACATGTTCTCAAAAAAAACTTGATTCTTCTTGTAACATGCTCTTAAAAAACCACAAAATTAACTTTTTCATAGTTATGGTCCTAGATATATGTCCAACAATAGATAAACAAAGAAGACCTATTGTAATCAACACATTTTACTTGCAAACTATGTTCATCAACATCTTTGGCTTGCAAAATTTAATTCCACAAACCACTCTCAAAGTATAAAAAAAATGACACAACATAGAGTAATATTTAAAATATAACTTCTTATCATTGGCCTTCATTGACAACATTTTTTTGTTACTTTTCTCTATTAGAAACATGTATATAGTAAAGTAAAACTCTATGTTAAGCATATAAACCTTGATCCTATAGCCATATAGATAAAGTTGATGGGAACCCTGAATTCAACAACTTCTAAAATCACCCGACATAATGTATGCTATATCTAGTTAAGAAAATATGCAAAAGTATATGAACTAAAGGGCTCCTATACATATTGTGAAATTTTGAATATTTTTTTTGTCTGAAGCCTTTACTTTGTCTCAAAATGTAAATACATCTGTATAAACCCCCTTTTCTCTAATATTTATCTTTGAAGACATCAAAATTGATAAATTTATTTCCCTCAAGTTTAGACCAAATATATTTTAAACCAAATACTTTGTAAAGAAAATCATTTTTTCTCCACTCATCTTCAATAGTCTTTTTTTCCACATATTTTACTATTTAGCCACTTCTTTAAAAATATCTATTTGAAAAAATACATTGGGCTTTACTAGCTTGACCAAATCTAATGGCCAATAGTTTTAAAGGTCAGTGGGCCATCCTAACCATATATTGGCTATCAAGTCATGATTAATTAGAGATCACTAGTTGTACATCTCTACAACCTCCTAAATACTTAATACATTTGTCAACTTGAGACCTTAAACTTTATGTGGTAGAATATCTTCATGATTATTTATGGAATATGATTAGTACGTACATATAAATTTCTTTCTTCACTATTAAAGGTTTTCTATTTGATTTAATATTGATCATTTAGCATAGTTCACGAATACTTAGGGATTTCAAACATAACTAGAGCTTACTAATTCTTTGTATTTCTACTCAATATTTTTAAAAAAATTAGATATTACAAGAAACCAAAATCTCACGTACATCTATTTTACCAAATTTAGGTATAAATGAGATTAGAATGCTCATTTATACACCAAGTTGTAGCAAAATCTAGTTTGAAAATTAAATTCATAAGAGATCCAATTGCTAAACAATTTCACTATCGATGAAAAAAGTTCATTAACGTGGTCCTAGGTATGTATTTATTTCATAAAATTGGATAAAAATACAATTATAACTAAGGGTTTTTTAGTTACTTCTTGCATACTTAAAAGTTAAGTTTAGCACTAGTCATTCTTGATTTTGAATATGGTTTATTGTTTCAAGAAATCACAACAAGATCAAATATCAAGATTAGTCAAGAGTGATTTGAAACCTTTGCATGACCTAACAAACTTGTAAACATAGAGTACACCATGTGAGATGGAACTTTCCATGGTTTTAAATAATTAGTGTCATCTCTCACTATTCCACACTCTACCAATAGTATTTGGGACCCTCCGTTTCAACATTGTAGGATATTAATAATAATTTATTTACAAAAAATTAAATTGGGTCTATATGTGTCTCATCATCTTGTATTAGCACATGATACCATAAGATATAATATCTTACGATATTGCAAGTTTTCTCAACCAATTAAAACATGTTAAGCACAATAAAGATCTAATTCCACCTTGTGAATCTATCAGACGCATTTGAAAGGTGAAAAAATGTTGTAGTAGTACAACTCTACAATCGTGTTGGAGATTGCAATTGAATTCTTATTGTATTATTGGAAAATGGAAGCACTTCCATTTAGGATTGGTTTATCCCTCCAAGTAAGTGGTTTGGGGTCATGTCAAACACCTTGAATGGGTTTTTCACTTGGACATAGCACTTTCCCCTATTCTGCCCCATTTTCCACTTCCTTTATGTTTGTTTCTAGCATCCTACTTTGTGAATATGAGGTTCTTGAATTTAGGGTCAAGGTTGACCTTCTGGGTCAAGGTCGACCTCGACCCTGACCCAGGGTTTAAATTTTAGGTTTGAGGGTTTTTGGATGTCATCTTTCAGAAAGATTTATTTCCCACTTCCGGGTCAACTGTTATGGGCTTCGAAACAGTAAAATCTTAAATTATATTTAATTTAGGTCCATTTCCAAGGGTATAGGATTAATGGGAATTTATTTCTCCTATGTTGTCCTCTCTAGAATTTTGTTCCCTAGACTAGTATATAAGGAAGCCTTCTCCTCTCATTTTCCATAGAAAATCAATCAATCCATCATCAATCAAGGACAAGAAAGATCTCAAGCATTATCAAGAAAGCATTCTCAATCAAGGAAGCATTGAAGAAATCATCTACATTCAAGAATTCAAACATTCAAGTTCTCGATTGAAGATCAAGGATTCAAGTATTCATGCCTTTGAAGGTATTTGGTTCAACCATTCAAGATTCATCATTCAAACCCTAGTTCTATCCATCATGGTGTTGTGATCTTCCTTCAAGATCCTTTGTTCATCTTCAAGATCTATTCATTCTTCCTTCAAGGTGGATTCCAAACATAAAATCATGGAGGTTTCAGTTTACATTTATGGTTTTTGATGTTGAGTCCAAGCTCTCATATTAACATACTTGTTTACATTTCAAATACAATTGCATATCTATTGAATATCATAGCTTCATTGTTAGATCTACTTCTACTACTTGTTATAATTCTCTATTTCTATTATATTTCAAGGTTAATTCCAAAACCAAGGTTTGAACAAGGAAAACCCCTCATCCAAATAACAAAACCATTTTTCTTGCACGAACAGGTGTGGAATAATGAATTATAGAGAAGATTCAGACACCCTTTTCGGCAAACTTTCAGGATCCGCGAACATAATTTATGTCAAAGTAGGGTAGGTCAAGGTGGCCATAAAGGGGTCAAGGTTGACCTTTATTTGGGTCAAGGTTGACCAGTTCAGAAAAGAAAAAGATTTTGGGGTTTTCTCTATCTCTGTGTTTCCAGGCCAGATCTGGTTGTAGAATTTCCAGAAACTGAGTACAAACACCAGAAATAGCAATTTCTAGATCTGCTACCTTTCAAGGTAAGTGTTTATATGTTTTATTATTTTTATATGTCCATAAAATTTTCCATCACACACTCCAAAAAAATCACCCCCTAACACAAAACATAGATATAAAAAATATATATTTTTATATCTTCCATTTTGGTGAACCCATGATATACAACTCTTTCTTTTTGGTGTTGGATGCTTTGCCTCCTTTCCTTAAGATTAGATTAGATTTATTTTATTCTTTTTCATTTTAAAAATAAAAAAATAAAAAAATCTATATACTCTACAAAATACAAAAATATTTCTTTCATTTCATTTACTATGAAGAACTTTAAGATGCTTTGGTGTATGGCTATTTTTCTTATTATTCTTCTCTTATCATCTTTTTATCATACTTATGATGTTTATGAAAGTACCATCCATTTCATTATGTTTATCACTCTTCATGTTTCACTTTCTTATGCTATTATGAGATTGACTAATACTAGCCTTCCTACTTTTAAAACTTTCATTAAGGATTTATGTGGCGGACTTATTACTCTTTTGGATTATGTGAAGAATTTGGTAGATGATATACCATCTCCTAATCTTCCTAATCCTAATCCCATCCTTCCTAATCTAGTTCCTATTCTTCCTAGCCCAATTTAAAATATTCCTAATTGTCCATCTTCTATTCCTAGTTCTTCACACACTTATGATGAGGCTCAAACTATGGTTCATGATGCAGATGTGCAAGAATTCTTGGATTTACTTTCCCGTTCTTATCCAATCCATGATGATGTTAAAGGGAAGAGAAAAGAAACTTCTTCTAAACCTATTATTCCACCTTATACAACCTTTTTGCATGATCACAGTAAACAATCACCTCCTACAGAAGTTTTACAAGATATGTACACTCTATGATATAATATGATGGCTAAACAAGGTTATAATGGTTTAGGGCTTGGTGTTAATGAGCACGTTATTAAATATCTAGTTCATCTATCCCCTAAACAAGATATGTGTGGTCTTGGATTTCAACTATCTCAATTTAAGGTGGTTGATTTTGATTGTCTCCTTCCTCTTCATGTTCTTCTTCCAACACCTACCTTAGATTACCTTGATACTCCTCAAGATGTGGCTAAGAAGGTGTATGTTTAGTTAATGAATTCTAAGAAAGAAATCTTTAAACCTATGCCAGAAGATTCTCTCTCCAAGTACAAATTTCCTTTTCATAATAGTAATACACATTTACTTGTTTATTGTGTGCATTTCAAGTTTTATGTTAGAGAAAGAGCTTCTTTAGGAACTATATCTCACTCTCATGTGGTTTTACAATTCCCTCATAATTTTGATACGGGGAATACCCCTCACTCTTATATAATGTAGATCTTTTCTCCTCTTGTCTCGTCACTGGGGGAAAGATGTATCTCTTCCATTTCTCTAGAATCCATTATGCTCTTAGCATGTATTTTGTTTTGAGCATAATTGGTTATTATTTCCCTATGGTTTTATATTATGGTTCATAATCATCCATAGATCTTTTCTAATATTCATGATATCTTTTCTAAAGATACTTTGCAAAGGTATCCCTTTCTTTCATCTCTGGGAGGAAAGTTTCTCCCTTCTTTCTCTCTATCTAGGGATCTACTTTCCTTAGTTTAGTGGCATTTGTTTATTCTGCAACATTATTTCATTATACTGACTGAATTTTTGGCTATGGATATCATTTTATGTGATAGGCTATTGTCCTAGGTCATCAACTCTTCTTTATTTTGAAAATTATGTTCTTTATAAATCCTTGCCCTTGTTGTAGGGTTAGAGATTGATTCCTTCATTCTAAGATTCATATTCCTCTTGATTGCAAGGGCTTGTTGATTGAATCTTTGGTCCATCTTTGATTTTATTTGAAAGATGATATTTTATCTAAAGCACTCCTCTACCATGGGGGTCTTGTTGATAAGATCTCTTTCTCTTTGAGGATCCTTTTTCCATCATTGATATATCCTTTTTTATGATTATCTATGTTCTTCGATGTAAGGGTCAATACCCTTCACTAAGAATATAGTATACATTGTTGTTAGCATGATATATCCTTACTTTTTGAAGTAGGTATGGTCCTTCTCTTCCTTATCTTTTCTAGTAGGTATCCATGATAAGGAGGGGGAATATATAGGGTCTCCCTTATGCTATAGTTTTCATTTTGCAATATGCAAAATCCTCGAAAGGTAACTCACATAAGTTGCTAAATCCTGAAGAGACATGCATTTTCAATTTCAAATATGCTAAATCCTTGGAAGGTAACACACATAAGTTATTAAATCCTGAAGAGACACACGTTTTTCAATTTCAAATATGTTAAATCATTGAAAGGTAATGCACATAAGTTGCTAATCCTGAAGAGACCCATATTTTATATTTCATAGTGATACATGAATGTGGATCTATGGGTATTCCAAAAGCTGTCAAAAGACACATTAAAACTACAAAGCACAGTTTTTGGGTGAACTATTAGGTTTTTCTACTTGTTGGGCTCTCCCTCCTTGGTGATTCATGGTAAGGTGGGCATCTTACTAGGCGAGGTAATCATTCTCTCTTCTCTCTCTTTTCTCTTTCATCCTAGTAGGATTAGATCATGAAGCTATGCTATTCATAGTGTTGCTCTTGTCTTTCTTATGTAATCATTTATTCTTTTATGATATCTTTCCAAATATGATATTAGTATAGGAAACATTTCTTAGCAAGGTTTCCTTTTCTAGTTGATTTGGGTTTGTTTTTGTACTAGCCTGTCCTTGTGTGTCTTTTAGCTTTGTCTTTATTTTCTCTTTTTTTTTTCACCCTCATGAGTGTATGTTGAGTTAGAATCATTAGCCTTGAGGCTCATATCCTTAACTAAGTGATATTCTATCTCATTGTGATCCACTAGAATCTTTCTTCTCCTTTAGAAAGAGTTTTCATCGAGTCCATACTCTTGCTAAAGTGGGGGCTAAATGTATCATCAGAAAATGGAAGCACTTCCATTTAGCACTAGTTTAGCCCTCTGAGTAAGTAGTTTGGGGTCATGTCAAATGCCTTGAATGAGTCTTTGGATTGGATCTGGCTTTTTCCCCTCTTCTGCCCCATTTTCCACTTCCTTTTTGCCTATTTCTGGCACCCTGCTCTGTGAATTTGAGGTTTTTGACTTTAGGGTCAAGCTCAACCTCAACCCTGACCTAGGGCTTAAATTTCAATTTTTGAGGGTTTACGGATGTTAGGTTTCAGAAATATTTATTTACCGATTCCGGGTCGGCTATTTTGGGCTTCGAAATAGTAAACTCTTAAATTATATTTAATTTAGGTCCACTTCAAGGGGTATAGGGTTAATGAGAATTTATTTCTCCTATGTCAGCCTCTCTAGAATTTTGTGCCCTAGACTAGTATATAAGAAAGCCTTCTCCTCTCATTTCAATCCATCATCAATCAAGGACAAGAAAGATCTCAATCATTATCAAGAAATCATTCTCAATCAAGGAAGCATTCAATAAATCATCTACATTCAAGCTCTCCATTGAAGATCAAGGATTCAAGTATTCAAGCTTGTGAAGGGACTTGCTTCAATCATTCAAGATTCATCATTCAAACCCTACATCTATCCATCATGGTGGTGTGATCTTCCTTCAAGATCCTTTGTTCATCTTCAAGATCTATTCATTCTTCCTTCAAGGTGGATTCCAAACATACAATCATGGAGGTTTTGGTTTACATTTATGGATTTTGATTATGAGTCTAGGATTTCATATTAACATACTTATTTACATTTTAAATACAATTGCATATCTATTGAATATCATAGCTTCATTGTTAGATCTACTTCTACTACTTGCTAGCATTCTCTATTTCAATTCTATTTCAAGGTTAATTCCAAAATTGGGGTTTGACCAAGGCAAACCCCTCATCCAAAAAAAAACCATTTTTCTTGCAAGAATAAGTGCAAAACATCGAATTACCGAGCAGATTTAGACACCCTTTTCAGAAAAATTTTAGGATCCGCGAACAGAATTTCCATCGGAGCAGCGCATGTCAAGATTGACATAAAGGGGTCAAGGTCACCCTTTATTTGGGTCAACGTCAACCTCATTCAGAAAAGAAAAATATTTCTGGGTTTTCTCTGTCTTTGTGTTTCCAGGCCATATCTGGTTGTAGAATTTCTAGAAACTGAGTACAGACACTAGAAAACAACAATTTCCATATCTTCTACCTTTCAAGATAAGTGTTTGTGTTTATATATATCTTACCCTTATCAACCATAGTTGTCATCACAGAGTCCTTGGTAAAGACAAAGGAACATAGGAAAAATTAAAATATGACTAGGCTAACCAGTTGTTAGGAAATGATTTTAGTAAATGAATGACACTAGATACTCAAGGTTGTAACTTAAAAATGAGTAACATTGTAGAAAAATTTGACAAACAATTATAACATATGGTTTTGAGATTAATGAAGACTTGCTAAGACATTGGTTTTCATACCTAGGAAAGTTATTACAAATCTTGGCAAACTAGATTACGTAGGAAATTTTTACGGGTTCCACCAACAAATCTCTAAAAAGTATGCACCCAAAACTTTATATATGACCTTGCATATTATTTTTAAAATTAATTAAATAATTATTTGTAATAAATTTTATGTTTTAATTAATTTTTTATTATTCTAATCCATTATGTTCCCTAAGATCTATAAATATCGACATTATGTAAATTAATTAAGGTTAGTAACTTATTAAACTAAACCATTAATAATTACTTAATTGATTGATTTTCATAAAAAGTTCTTTCATTATTAAATTCCACATCACCATATATACATTTTTTTCAAGTCTAGCATCAACCTTACAATATAAATCTATTGATATAGATCTCAACCTTTATTTATCTTCCATGTGTCCCCAATACCCAATCACAACACTATAAGAATGCTCCTTATACATACCACCTCCATGAAAAAGTATAAATTCAAGGCATGTTGGCATTGTGATGAGTTTGGGAGATGTACATTGGTTGAATTAATAGGAATTCATTGGTTTGGTTGTTATTAATGGAAACTAAGTCAGTACAATCATTTATCATAAGTGTGAAATGCAAGATGCAATCAGCGTCAAGGTTATGTGATTGGTAAGATTCATTAAGTCCAGAAGATTCGAAAATAAAGAGGTCAAAATTTAGTAGTGGTTGTTATAAAGGAGAAAATATGAGGTCTGAACATAGATATAGTATTAACATGGTTAGATTATAGTGTGGTTTTGACCAAAACTCATTTTGTTGATTGGTAAGAGAGTTTTGGTTGACACCATCTTGCAAATAGGTAAGAACAGTTGTGTTCTTCAGAATTAGTTGGAAGTTTTCAAATTGGTAAGTGGTTTAGATGTGGTGATGATATTTTGTATTAGGATGATGTGTAGTTATGGTTATAGAATGGATGAGCTAGCATTCTTTGGATCTATTCCACTATTCAAGGAAGAGTCAAGGTGATGGACTAGATTAGTCGAAACATGTTTGACTATCTTGGAGATGTAACCTTGAAGATCTTAGTTTGAGTCAATGTGGTCTAAGGAGATGTTTTCATGCATTTTCTTTGTCATTTTGATGCATTGTTATTGTTAGGAATAAGGTGTCTCAACCTTGGATAATTCCTATTCTTATTATTTGTTTGTAAAATGTATTTCTTGCAAATCATGTAATTAAGTGTGAGTGTACATGTCTAGTTGGCATGTTGATGTGTCGGCATCTTGAATTGTGTGTAAGGAGATCATGGTTGAAATGGTTATGATGGATTCCTATGACACATAAGAGCTATGTCTGGATGATTCAATGATAGGTGAAGACATGTGGCAATTGATAAAATTGAGTACTATACACTCTTCCATAATCGTGGGGTTTGGGGCATCACCCTGAAAAAAAATTTCAGGTTCCTATTTTCTCAGAGAATGCTAAAACCCTAATACGGCTATCTTTGGAAGTTTCCCTAAAAGAGGAAATGCATGATATAAGCATTTTTTAGGGTTGCGAAGAAAGGATAAGTAAATGTATTATTGGAACATTTTATGCTGTCGCGATTTGTCTTCAAGAGTTGGAAAATCTTCTGAAAGAACTTGCATTGCAAGTGTATTGTAAATTGTAATAGTTTTGATTAATACACTATGCAGGTTTTGGAGTGCTGAATTTTTTACCAAAAGGTTTCCCCAGGGTAAATCATTGTGTCATTCTCTATTTTTTGTATGCATGGTATATGGCTACAATATCTTTGTTAAAGTAGTTAACGAATCTGAAATTGTAAGGATTTAAAAGAATTTGCACAATACTTTCCTTTAGAGATTAGTGTAGGAAACTATTTTTGCACCTAAGTTTCCTTACAAGTGGTATCAGAGTCTGATCAAATTTTGATCCTAGTTGTTGGGTAGGGCTTTTTGATCTAATCTCAAGTTGAGTGGGAGTTTTTTGCAGAGAATTCTGAATCTTATTTGCAGATTGAGATGGCAAGTTCCTCATAGAGTAGAATAGAGGTGGAGAAATTTAATGGCACTAATTTCAAGTTGTGGAAACTCAAGATGGAAGACATGCTTGAAGATTGTGGTCTATGGGAGGCTACTTCACTTGATGTGAAACCTGCAGTGATATCTCAAGCTGATTGGGAGATCAAGGATCAGAAGGCTAAGGGTCTCATCAGACTCTGTCTAGCAAATGTCATTCTTCTAAATGTTCTTGATGAGACTACTGCAAATTCTTGATGGAAATGGCTTGGGTCTATGTATCAGGCCAAATCTCTAGTGAATAAGTTGTTCCTGAGAAAGAAGTTGTATTCTTTAAGAATGGAGGAAGGTGGATCCGTAACTGATCATCTCAACGCATTCAATTTATTGATTGCACAGTTGGCATCATTTGGTGCCAAGATCAAGGAGGAGGATCGTTGTATGACCCTGCTTTGTTCCTTGCTAGATTCATTGGACCATCTTCTGATGGCTTTCAGAAGTACTATAGTCACATTCTGTATGGATGATGTGGTGTCTTCACTGCTATCTAAGGAGATGCAAAGAAAGACTTCAGATTTGTCTAAGGAAGCCCTTGTTGTTCATGGGAGATCCAATGAAAAAGGATAGCAAAATGACAACAAGTCAAAGAAGGGTAGATCTAAATCCCGTGGGAGTTCTAAGACTCCTAGAAAGTCCAAGGTGAAATCTTGAAACTGTGATAAAACTAGGCACTTCTGGAGGGACTGCAAAGAACCTAATAAGAAGAAGAAAGGCTCAGATTCAGCTTCTAAAAAATCTCAAGAAGATGAAGATGCATTTATTATAGCTTTGGTAGCCCATGCATCTGATGATGTGTGGTTGGTAGACTCGAGTGCTTCTTTTCACATGACCTCTCATCGAAACTGGTTCTCAAAATATGAAGACTTTGATGGTGGAAAGGTGTACTTGGGTGATGATTCTCACCTAAATATAGTTGGATGCGGAAGGGTCAATATCATATTTCCTGATGGATGAGTAAAGGGAATCAATGAAGTTATGCACATTCCAGGTTTGGCATGAAACCTATTATCTATAAGTATGTTGAATGATGTAGGTGTGCAGGTTGTTTTTTCAAAAGAAGGATGCAAGATGATGAGAGGATCGATAGTGCTTGTGAGGGGTACTAGGAGAGGTACTTTATTTCAACTAGATGTATGTATTCCTCTATGTAATATTTCTTCATCCTCACCATCTGAACAAGCAATGAAGAAGTCTGTGGTTATTGGTTCCGATGGCAGTGCAAACACTTTGGAAGGTAAGCTTCCTGTAGAAGAGACAATGTTGTGGCATATGAGATTTGGCCACATTGGTGAAAAGGGTCTCAAAACCTTGAAAAATAAAAACATCATTAACAGGTTAAATGATTGCAATCTCAAGTTCAAATTCTGTGAACACTGTGTCTATGGTAAACAAAATCATGTTCAGTTTTACTCTAGTTCTCACAAATCTTCTGATGTTTTGGATCTTATTCATTCTGATGTATTTGGCCCTGTAAAAGCTCCTTCAATCTCCAAGTCTATAATTTTTTTATCTTTCATAGATGATTACAGTAGGACTTGGATTTATTTCCTTAAAAGTAAGACACAACTCTTTAGTCGGTTCAAAGAATTTAAAGCTCTTGTAGATAATCAGACTAGTAAGAAGATTAAGTGTGTGAGAACTGACAATGGTGGTGAGTTTTTCTCAACAAAGTTTGAATAGTTCTGTAAAGCAAGGTATCAAGAGGCATAAGACAACTCCTTATACCCCACAACAAAATAGAGTTACAAAGAGAATGAATAGGACACTGATGGAGAAGGCTAGGAGTATGCTTAGTGGAGCTAGTTTAGAACAAAGGTTTTGGGCTGAAGCTGTGGCCACTACTTGCTATCTGGTTAACAAATCTCCTACATTAGCTCTTGTTGGTAAGACACCCATGGAGGTGTGGTCTAGTAAGAAGCCTTCAATTAGACATCTTCATATTTTTGGTTGTGAAGCTTATGCACATGTTCCAAAGGAGAAAAGATCTAAGTTGGAAAACAAAGCTATCAAATGTATTTTCATTAGATATAGTGTTGGTGTGAAAGGATACAAGCTTTGGGATCCCGTGACTAGTAAGGTGTTGTAGAGTAGAAATGTTATTTTTAGAGAGCTAACATCTTCTCCTATTGTGCTACAACTAGATGAAAAAGAAAAGGAAAAAGATGTCGTTCAGTTGCCTCCTACCTCTAAGAAGACTGAACAGAGAGACCATGTTGGACCTAATGATGAGGAGAGCTCTAGCAGCTCTAATAGTTTGGAAGAAGAGGAAGAACAACCTCAACCTCAGCCCTTGAGGAGATCCATGAGAGAAAGAAAGAAACCAGAAAGGTTTGGTTATTCTATGTTAGATTCTAGTTGTGCTTTTGCTTTGATTACTAACACTGATGAGCCTGGATCTATGAAAGAGGCTTTGGTCATGGAAGATGTAGGTTCCTGGATTGAGGCTATGGATGATGAGATGGCTTCATTGGAGAAAAAAAAGCCTTGGGACCTTGTACCTTTGTCTAAAGGGAGAAAATCTGTTGGCTGTAAATGGGTGTTCAAGAAGAAATTTTGTGCAGATGGCAGTGTTGAAAGGTACAAAGCTAGATTGGTTGAAAAGGGGTATTCATAGGTAGAGGGAATAGATTATGGTGAAATATTCTCTCCTATTGCAAAGTTGACATCCATTAGATTTATATTATCTCTTGTTGCATCATATGATTTAGAGATAGAATAGATGGATGTGAAGACAACTTTCCTTCATGGTGATTTGGAGGAAGAGATTTATATGTCACAACCTAAGCACTACATTGTTAAAGGTAAATAATCCTTAGTTTGCAAATTAAAGAAATCTCTATATGGTTTGAAGTAATCTCCTAGGATGTGGTACCTTAAGTTTGATGCCTTTGTTTTGTCAATTGGATTTGTAAGATCAAAATTAGATCATTGTGTTTATTTCAGAGTTAAAAATGATCGCCTTCTTATTGTTGCATTATATGTTGATGATATGTTGTTGTTTGGGAAGGGTAAGGGTATGATTTTTGATTTTAAATCTCAGTTGTCAGCACAGTTTGAGATGAAATATCTTGGGGCAGAAAGGTACATCTTGGGTATGGAAATTAGTAGAGATAGGTCTAATAGAAAACTTTGGTTGAGTCAGAGTAAGCATGTGAAGTTTGTGTTGGACAGGTTCATCATGGCAGATTGTAGACCACTATGTGTTCCTATTTCTATGGGAACAAAGTTATCTGTAGATGATTGTCCAAAATCTCCTAGGTTGGTGGAGGACATGAGTAGAGTACCTTATGCTAGTGCAGTTGGCAGTCTTATGTATGCTATGGTCTGTACTAGACTAGACATTGCCCAAGTAGTGGGAGTCCTAAGTCAGTTTATGGCTAACCATGGATGGGTACATTGGGATGCAGTTAAGCGAGTATTTAGATATTTGAGGGGTACATCAGATTACTCCATATGTTACCACAGTAACTCTTCTAGATCTCCGCATTCAGTTTGTATTTGTGGGTTTTTGGATTTAGATTGGGTAGGTGATATTGATAGCAAAAGATCCACCAGTGCTTATGTGTTCACTATGTTTGGTGGTGCTATCAGTTGGATGAGTAAGCGACAACCTGTGGTTGCTTTGTCCACTACAAAAGATGAGTACATGGCTACTACTCATGCTTGTAAGGAAGCCATTTGGCTTAGGAGATTGTGTTCTGATGTTGGTGTTGATGCAAAATAGATTACTATTTCGTGTGATAGTCAAAGTGCTATTTGCCTTGCGAAGAATCCAACTTTTCATGCTAGAACAAAGCACATTGATGTGCAGTTTCACTTTGTGAGAGATATGGTGCAAGATGGAAAGTTAAATTTTGAGAAGGTAGATACTATGAAGATTGTTGCAGATGCATTAAAAAAACCAGTGGGCACTAAGAAGTTCAGATGGTGTTTAGAGTCTATGGGCCTTTTGGCCTATAGCGGTTAGTTCTTGTTATGTTCCTGTTGCTCTTACAAGGTGTTCGACAAGTGGGAGAATGTTAGGAATAAGGTGTCTCAACCTTGGATAATTTTTATTCTTCTTATTTGTTTTGTAAAATGTATTTCTTGCAAATAATCTAATTAAGTGTGAATGTACATGTCTAGTTGGCATGTTGATGTGTCACTCCACTTGATGTGTCAGCATCTTGAATTGTGTGTAAGGAGATCATGGCTGAAATGGTTATGATAGATTCCTATGACACGTAAGAGCTATGTCTAGAAGATTCAATGACAAGTGAAGACATGTGGCAATGGCTATCTTTGGAAGTTTCCCTAAAAGAGGAAGCACATGATATAAGCATTTTTTAGGGTTGCAAAGAAAGGAGAAGTAAGTGTATTGTTGAAACATTTTATGCTATCGCGATTTGTCTTCAAGAGTTGGAAAATATTCTAAAAGAACTTGCATTGCAAGTGTATTGTAAACTATAATAGTTTTGATTAATACACTGTGTAGGTTTTGGAGTGCTGGGGTTTTTACCGAAAGGTTTCCCCTGGGTAAATCATTGTGTCATTCTCTATTTTCTATATGCATGGTATATGGCTACAAAATCTTTGTTAAAGTAGTTAATGAATCTTAACTTGTAAGGATTTAAAAGAATTTGCACAATACTTTCCTTTAGAGATTAGTGTAGGAAGTTGTTTCTGCGGCTAATTTTCCTTACAGTTATTGCATGAGAAAGGATTTGAATTTCATTTTAGTTGGTACTACAATTATATTTAAAGGAAACTACTCATATTGTAAAAGAAATTGTGAGTTTTTGTTTTATGATATTGTAAGGTTTGGGATAAATATTGGTGATATTAATTAGGGTTTCAATTAAAGATTTGATAGAGGTAGAGTTGTGAGAAGTTATAATATGAAAAAAATAGATTGGATATGATAGACAATGAATGCTATATCTAGATCATTCACTTTTTATTCCCTAGGAGTTGTAGCGAGAAAATCCCTTAACCTGGTGAACCTTAATAGGTTTCTTATTGTAAATCCCTTAACCAGGTGAGCTCTAAATAGAGTCTTGAAATCCTCTTGTGAGTTAGATCTTTGTAGATCTTATTGTATTTATCACAAGGTACTAGTCACTCCTAATAGGGTGAACCCTCAGAAAAGGGTAATTGTAAGATCCTAATAGGTCAAACTCATTTTACTATTGTAGTGAGCTTGTGGGTGTCATCCCCACTATGGGTTTTGCCTCTAAGGAATGGTTTCCATGCAAAAATCACTATGTCACATGTGATGATTTTGTGGTTGTTTGATATTGTTATCATTTATTTTCTTGGATCATTTATATGATTTATACTTTAGAAATTATTGTTGAAGTTGATTAGACTGGTGATTGGATCTATTTCTATTGATTCACATGCCCTCTTAGTACCTAATAATTCTAACAATTGGTATCAGAGCTTTATTCCTCTTGGTTATAAGCCTGACATGTTGAGGAAAAGATCTACAAATATGGAGAATTATAGGAATGAGATCAAACTTGAAAATGAACATAAAATGATCAATGAGTTATAGTGTAGGCTGAAGAAATCTATTGTAAAAAGGAAAGAACTTATTGACAAGTTAAGTGAAAGCCAACACTATATTGGTCAACTATATGAAGGTAGCATGTCTGAAGAATCTAAGAAAGCCATTGTAGATCTAATGGAAAATAACAATAAATTGAAAGAAGAAGTGGGAAATCTAAAAAGAGAACTTGAAGGACAGTTTGTTTGAATGTGTGAAGACATTGAAAAGAAAATAAAAGCTGAAGATGGAAGGAAAATTGTAGAAGAGGCTAATAAAGTTGTTGAGGATGCATTGAAGGAAAGAGAGGAGAAATTCTCTTGGACATCTCAAGAGAATTCTATCATGCATGATTGAATTCATGACACTTATAAGGAGAATCAACAAATTCTGAGTGAAAAAGAAAGACTTAGAAAGGAGAATGAAAATTTGAAGAATGACCTGAAAATTGAGAGGGATCGTAATGAAAATTTGAAATAATACACTAAAATATTGTACGATATTGATGAACAACTGAATATAAAAAGAAGAAATAAAGACTCTACTATTATTGGTTACACTGGTCAAAGAACATTTTAAAAAAAAGTCACTGAAGTTTGAATCTGAGAAACCCAAGACATGTCAGAAGATAGATCTAAGAAATTCTAGTAAGAAACCTAACAAACCTTCTTTCTATAACTATGGAAAGCATGGTCATACTACAAATGTGTGCAAATGAAAACCGATGAATAAATATTATTCATTTGATCCATATTTCTATAACTATAATAAGTATGATGCTCAGTTAATACTACACTTGGAATACACTACACCTACTTGGTGTACACTACATCTTCTCAGTGTATACTAAGTTCTTCATGTACCGACCAAATGAACTTGTACATTTTTTTATCTTCAACACTCAACATAATCATGTAAGCCAATCAAATCACTATCATAATGTCATAGATTCATCAAAAGTTATCCAATGAATACCATAATCATAACTAACTAGTACATCTCATCTTCATGCTAATATCTCTTTATTTCACCAACATTATCTTCTTCAAATGTTTGCAACTATCATGATAAGTATAGTCAAAACTAGTTGACATCAATGATAATATAACAACCGATCTAATGTCTCACATATACCTTAATATCTCAGTGATCATCTTCACATTCTCCATTATGTTCCCAAGTAGTTCATCAATTGTAGTCTTACAATATTTACCTTAGGCATTCATAGCAACACAATGTGAAATATACCGTAGAATACCAAACATCATGTCTACAACTCAGTATTTATGCTTTCCCTTATCTTATGCATTTAATATGCTTAATCACTACACACTCTCTTTTGGTTAGCTTCTCTCCTAACTGATATTTCTTGCATATTCTCTCCCAAGATTTGAAGATCATTTCTCTAATATATTTATCTCCCTTATTTCATGATCATCTCTCACTTTGACAACAATGCCAAAAGTATTCATCTCTTCCGTAGCCAAATAAGTATCTCTATTGTTCCTTTTAGATTCTTGTACCTTGCATGTATAGATATTCAATGCTTCATCTTGTCTTCCACCTTCTTCACAACCTTAGGAATCCCAAAGTGTGAGCATCATGTATCAACATATTCAAATCTTCTTATAGAGTACAGTTTGTTGCAAACCCATATCACCTTAGTGACTGTTAGACATGGGATGGACCCCTAGTCTACTTCTCAGGTACTCAAATGTATCTGGGTATGTGCAAGATCACGAGGGGCCAAAAAGTGGCAATGTCAGTTCAAAACTTTGACAATGTGTTGACGACTTTTTTTTCACTCGAATTTGATAAAATGAAAAGGGTATCTTTAGGAGATTACCAGATTTCTATCAATATAATTGCTGTCAAATTTTGAATTCGGTAAGTAATTATTAGTTATTTTCTAATTGAGCTACCTCTAAAGTGTTAATTTATATACTAATTGAAAAATTACTATAACTTTCAGACGGTATAACATTTTTGAAATCTAAAAAATGTGTCACATTATATGCTTCGCCTACTATAAGGAAAAAAAATAAAATTTGAATTTTGTAAAGTTTTGAATGAGTTAAGGTGGTTAGACATGAGAGTTTTTTTATTCTAAAAATGTTGTAGCAAAAAATTCATAATTAATTATTTTTTTATAATAAAATTACAAAAAAATATGTGTCACATCTGGGCATGAGTCTACTACTTATATATAAAATCTTATAATAAAATATTATCATTTGATTATAATTAAGGTGGTCAGAAATACACCTACTTCTTATTTTTTTCCTAAAATTTTTGTACTGGTGCATTGAAATCTATACTTTTCACCAATCATACTAACTTTTTCTCAAAAAAGACCTAGTAGTTTAGAAACTACATTCAATTTTCTATAGATTCTATTCTTACAACTTTTTGATATTAGGTTCATAGCTAGTTGAAATTTTCATGTCAAGTTGACTAACCCTGATTTACTGATTTTTCATTGCCACTTAAGGGCATAGTTTGGCCCCTCATGATCTTGCACATACCCATCCATCGCTAAGAATTTTGTGAATATATTTAGCAAGTTTCTCCTATGACTTAACATATTCTAATTTGACCTATTTTTCATGATCTTGCTCCCTTAAGTGATGATATTTGATAGATATGTGCTTTCTTTTTGCATGCATCATTGGATCCTTTGAAATGTTAATAGTACTTGTATTGTCACAATGATATATCACATGATCAGTTATTTCTTCATTCATACCTCCCAACAATTGTTTAATCCATGCAATATTTGAACAATTAGCAACAACAACTACATATTCAGCTTCAGCAGGGAACTACTAAATGCATCCTTGTTTCTTACTTATCCATGTTAGTAATTTGTCTCCCAGAAATAATTCTCCACTAGTAGTGCTTTTTATATCATCAATATTTCCAGCCCAATCAGTGTCTGTATAGACTCTAAGTTCAAAATTGTCTTCTTTCTTATACCACAATCTATAGTTTTCAGTGTTCTTCAGATATCTCAAAATTTTTGTCATATAAATCATGTGTGACTCTTTAGGATTAGTAAAGAATCTAGCTACAATTCCAACAACATGTGCAATATCGAGTCTACTATGCACAAAATACATTAACTTACCAATCATAGATCTGTATAAGGTTTGATTTACCTCCATTGATTTGTCATCTTTGATCAGCTTGCATCCAGTTACCATAGGTATACCAACTATTTTTTATTCTTTCATAGAAAATGTCTTGAAGAATTCTTTAATATACTTTTTCTGAGTGATTTATATAACTTCCCTCTATTTTTGTATTTGTAGATGAAGAAAGAATTTGATCTCTCCAAAAATATACATTTCAAACACTTTTCTCATTTCATTAGCAAAAGACTTACATAAAGTATTGTGACCTCAAAATATTATATCATCAACAAAAAATTCAGAAATAAGAATCTTATTATCAGTTTCACATTTCAAATATAGATTGTTGTTGTCACTTGTAACAAATCCAATTCTTATCAAATAAGGGTGCAATCTTTCAAAATGTGCTCTCGGTGCTTTCTTTAGTCCATAAACTGCCTTGTACAGCTTACAAACCATGTTCTTTTGATTAGAATCTACAAAACTTTTAAGTTTTTTAATGTATACCTCTTCTTCAAGTATCCTATTCAGAAATGCAGACTTCACATCTATCTAATATACCTTAAATCTTTTGTAAGCATCATATGCATGAAATATTCTCACTCCTTCAAGTCTAGCAATAGGTGAAAATGTTTCTCCATAGTCAATTGATTCTTCTTGTGCATAACCTTTGTTATCTAATCTTGCCTTATATCTTGTACATCTCCATTATCGTTTAATTTGTTTCTGAAAATCCATTTGATGCCAATCACATTTTTGTCTTTCGGTATTTGTACCAATGTCCATGTATTTTTTTAGTATTTTCTCAATGTCTTCATTTATTGCTTTAATCCAATCATCATTTTCCAATGCATCTTTAACAGTTTTGGGTTTGAATTCACAAACCAAACATGTATTATTCCTTAACTTACTTTTTGTCATCATTCCTTTTGCTTTCTCTCCAATTATCTTATCCTGTGGATGGTGCCTTCTCACATATTTTTCTAGTACATGTTTAGATCCTTTTTCATCAATGTTTTCTCTACTCGATGCATGATTATCATTCTCTTAGGTAACTATTTGTTGTTGCTCCATTTGTATGCATTGTTGCTTGGTAGTAGTATTTTTCTTCTTAGTGAAACTAGGTTGTTGTCCAGGTAGAGTATCAGGATATTCTATGTAAAAAAATCTACCATAATATTTTGGTTCCTTCTTTCTTTATTCATCATTTTTCTCAAAAAACTCATCAAATCTCATAGTTCCACATTCAATCATTTTGTTATTATTCTTGTTCAAACATTTATATGTGTTACTTCTAGTAGAGTAACCTATAAATATGCCTTCATCGCCTTTAGAATCAAATTTTCCATTTCTATCATCTTTTAGAATGTAACATCTACTTCAAAATATTCTAAAATAACTCACATTAGGTGTATAACCATATCGTAGCTCATAAGGTGTCTTTTTTATTCTTTCTTCAGTTGTACTTAGTTTAGTGTATAAATAATAGTACTAATATCTTTGCTCCAATAAATTTATGCAGCATCTTTTTCAATTAACAATGTTCTAGCACAATAAAAAATTAATATATTTCTTCTTTAAACGATCCCATTTTGTTGAGGTGTCCTTGGTACAAATACCTATCTCTATATTCAATGGTCATTAAAAAAGTTAGTAAATTAATTAGAAATGAATTCACCATCTCTATCTAACCTCAAGCATTTTAGTTGCTTACCAGTTTCTTTCTCTACTTTCTATTTTTTATTTAAGAACATTGCAGACATCATCCTAGAGAATTCATCAACAATTAAGATAAAATATCTATCTCCATAATAGATCTGAGCTCTCATTGGAACACACAAGTCAGCATGAACTAAATCCAAAATATCATTAGATGAATATTGTTTTCTCTTGAAACTAGACTTTGACATTTTACCCATTTGACATTATTTGCACATTACATGGTCAAGCTTAGATATACTTGGTAAACCTCTAACTTTTATTTTCTTACTAATCTTAACCATGTTTTCAAAGTTCACATGACATAACCTCTTGTTCCATAACCATGCATCATCATTCTTAGACAATAAACAAGAAGTTTCAACATTATCCAGATAGAATAGATTACCTTTTGATTGTTCACCTGTACCGATCAGTTTTTAGCCTCATCATAGATTTTTACTTTTCTTTTCTCAAATGAAACTTGATGACCTATATTATTCAGCTATGCAAAGCTCAATAGATTATAGTTAAGTCCTTTCACCCAATAAGAATTTTCACATCTGATCCTATTATTCAACAATATTGATCCTTTACCTTTTACTTTACATGTTGTATCATTTCTCATTTTCACAGATCCACCATTATAATTTTCAAGATATTCAAACTTATCTTCATCAATAGTCATATGATGTGTGCAGCCGCTATCAATAATCCAAGAATCATTTTTTTCTTACTTTAGAAATAAGTGTCTTTTCAACATACCTTTCTTCTTGTTTAGAATCTTCCTTTAGTGCAACAAACATCACTTCCACATCTTCATCAATTTCAGTCTTGGTATCATCATCATCGTCAACTAGGTAGCATGCATTTTTACCTTTATCTTTGTAGTCTCAGTTTTCTCTATTTTCATACTATCGGTTACCTCTGTGATCTTGGTAATTTCTTCTATCATTCTTCCTTTCATTTTATCTTTCAATTGTCTTCTCATTATCATTCTTCTCAGGACAACTTGTAGCAATAGGACCAATCTCTTTACATTTGAAACATACTAAGGTTATTTTACCTCGATATCTTCCCTTTCCTTTTGGTAGCCTTCTTGCCATTAATTCTTCAAGTTCATCAAGCTCATCTTCTTCATCTTCACTATCAGGTAAAAGCACAATCAATTGTCACACTATCAGCTAACGGGGAGGCAAAATTTTTCCTACTATCGGCCAAGTAGGACTCGGCCGAGAACACGTAGGTGCCACGCGGTGCCAAATGGCACCTATGTGGTGGGACAAACTCCGCTGAGTCTTACTCGGCCGAGTGAGACTCGGTGGAGTCTTAAAAAGTTAATATATACCCAAAATTGGGCCTAATCTCCTCATTTGGAAACTGAGGAGCTTAGCCTAGTAGGAGAAGACTACAGTGCAGACTCGGCTGAGTTCAGGGTAGGTTTTTTTTTATTTTTTATTTTTTCAATTTGTTTGTGTTTTTTAATAGTTATATATGCAAAAAAAATGTTTTTTTTTTACTTAGCATTGTTATTTAAGTATTTTTGTTAATTAGCATTGTTATTTAAGTATTTTTGTTAATTAGCATTGTTATTTAAATTAGGACCTAATACTTGACCTAATGATGGAATATGGATGAAGTGACTGAGAGGGGGGGTGAATCAGTCAACCATAAAAACACTTCCCAATTAATTCTTTCCAGATCCCTTAGGATATCTTAACAATGTTATCTGTTTTAGCACTCGGTAAATAGATTGCAGTAACTTTGAAGATGCAGAAAGTATTAGCAATATTATCTTTAGATATTCATCAGCACATGTATATGATTTGAGAAAGCAATTAAGAACAAAAGAGACACAAGATTTAACGTGGAAACCCAATATGGGAAAAACCACCAATGTATCTAGATACTGATTTTCACTTTTCTGAAGTGATGCCCGGTTAGAAGCCAACCCGGTAAAAGGTTACAAAACACACTGTTAGGTGTGACCTTGTTAGAGGATTTAAAATATGGTTGTTAAACCAACTCGGTTAAGAGATTTAGAATTCACTGTTACAATGATAAGAAGGTAACAATGAAAAATGACCTGTATAATAATGCAACTATCTTGCTGATTACAGATCTCTGTTCTTCATAAGTCTGATCCTTTCTGATCGAATAAATCTTTGCTGCACCTTAAGGATATCTGAACATCCTTCACAAATTCGCATACACCTTTCCTGATTTTCTTCTGTAAATCTTCTGCTATATTTCTTATTCATTTTTCACATTTGACCTTTTATTTATATGATTTTAGATTTGTCAAATCGACATTATTTAGTATAACAGTCGGCTGAATTAAGCAAACTCTATTTGCAAAAATCCTTCAAGGGCCGACAGTGCTCGGTGACCATAACTTTCTATAATATTTTGGAGACCGAGGCAACTCAGTAAACACCGACAATCCTTTACCTTCGATAACCGACTGAACTCGATAAACACTATCTTTTCTTCGATGACCGACTGAACTCGGTAAACACTAACTTTTCTTCGATGACCGACTGAACTCGGTAAACACTAACTTTTCTTCGATGACCGACTGAACTCGGTAAATACTAAAATTTCCTTTGGTAACCGAGTGAACTCGGTAGACACTGATTTTCTTTGATAACCGATTGGACTCGGTAAGCACTAATATTCCTGTTTGGCAGACCGACTAAGCTCGGTAGTAACTGATTGCTGCGGACTATGACATTGTGTGACATCAAAGACAATACATAATTTGAGTAGTAATTTCCTTCAGACAATTGTTTCCAACAATCTCCCTCTTTGGCATTGATGGCAACACAATATGTCATAGCATAAGAAATTTGAAAGAGTTAGCTCAGTTCAGATTCAAATCTCCCTCTGTCAGCAAACTTCCTGTATCCTGAAAATTCTTCCTTCTGACTATTGAAAATTTCTTGAAATAATAGCAAAGACATAGCAAACACTCCCTCTTTGACAACACATGCCAAAGACAATTCACATATTACCGGTGAAAATTAATGTACCTCAAGTACTGATTCATATGCAATGATTCCTTTAATATGCTGCATCAACAAGTTGATTTTCAATCATGTTCTAGTTGATGCATCACTAAAACTGTATTTAGTGAGCCTCGGATAGGGGAATGACCCCTAACTTACCTCTTAGATACAAAAATGCTTCCTTAAGTAATGGTTTGGTAAAAATGTCTGCAATCTGTTCTTTTGTATGAATATATTCTAATCTGATTTCCTTGTCCTGCACCAATTCTTTGACAAAGTGATATTTAATAGCAATGTGCTTGGTTTTGGAATGCATCACTGGATTCTTCGAAATGTTTATTGCACTGGTATTGTCACAAAATATAACAACTGGTTCTTTGATTTCAACCTTCATACCTTCTAATAGCTATCTAAACCAAACAATATTTGAACAGTTTACTGCAGCAGCAACATATTCTACTTCAGCTGTGGATTGAGATGTGCAATTCTACTTTTTACTAGTCCAGGATACCAGTCTTTTTCCAAGAAAAAATGCTCCACCACTTGTGTTTTTTCTGTCATCAATGTTTCCTGCCCAATCAGCATCAGTAAACACTTTCAAGTCTAGATTGCCTCCAAATTTATACCACAAACCATATTCTTCAGTTCCTCTTAAGTATCTTAAGATTCTTTTGATTTCTATCATGTGATTTTCCTTAGGTTTTGCTGAGAATCTAGCTACTATATCGACTGCTAAGGCAATATCAGGTCTTGTATGTACTACATACTGCAATTTTCCAATCATAGATCGGTATAGGGTCTGATCAACTTCTTTTGAATCATCATTTTTGGTAAGTTTCAGTCTAGTACACATGGGTGTACCAACTGGTTTTGAATCTTCCATACCAAACTTCTTAAGTATCTCCTTAATGTATTTAGATTGAGTAATGTATATACCATTCTTGCTTTGCTGAATTTGAAGACCAACAAAGAATTTTATTAAACCAAACATAGACATTTCAAATTCTCTGTTCATTTGCTCTGAAAATTCTTTGCACTGATCCTCATTCCCTGTAAATATAGTATCATCCACAAATATTTCTGCCAATACAATTTTGTCATCCGGTCCTTGTTTAATATACAGATTGTTGTTATCATTAGCTCTTTTGAAATTAATCTGAATCAAATAGTTATGGAGTCTTTCATACCATGCTCTAGGATCTTGTTTTAAACCATACAATGCTTTGTGTAACCTGCAGACCATGTTCCTTTTATCTGGATCAACAAAACCTTCAGGTTGTTCAATGTAGACTTCTTCATCAAGAATTCCATTGAGAAATGCAGATTTTATATCCATCTGATATACCTTAAATCCTTTGTGTGCTGCATAAGCAAGTAGAGTTCTTACACCTTCTAATCTTGCAACAGGAGAAAAAGTTTCTCCATAATCTATACCTTCTTCTTGAGAATAACCTTTACATACCAGTCTAGCTTTGTTTCTAGATACTTGACCATCTTCATTCAGCTTATTCCTGAATACCCATTTTGTTCCAATTACATTCTTATCTTTAGGTCTAGGTACAAGAGTCCAAGTTTTGTTCTTTTGTATTTGTTCTAATTCTTCATTCATTGCTTCAATCCAACTTTCATTTTCCAATGCATCTTTGATATTTCTAGGTTCAAAATCAGTAAGCAGACATGTACCTTTTAGCTTGCTTCTTGTCATACTACCATCTAATTTGTTTCCAATGATTTGATCTGGTGTATGATGTCTTCTGACATATTTGGCTAGTATAGGTTCCTTGCCTTTTGAATGATTCATGCTGTTGTCTTCTAGGATCTCTTCTTCAGGTTGCTCGGGCTCGGTAGATATTTGCTCGGTAACTTCAGGCTGAGACTCGGTCTGAATTTCTTCTTGTGACTCGGTTTGAACTTCTTCCTGTGACTCGGTTTGAACTTCTTCCTGTGACTCAGTAACTGTGCTCGGCTCGGTAGATATATTGATAGTTGTGTCTGCCAATGTTTCAGGTTCAATGTAAATGAATCTTCTGTAGTTCTCAGGTTCCCTTTTGCTTTCTTCCTCAGTCTTTTCTGCAAACTCATCAAATTTTACATGTATACT
The DNA here is from genome assembly GCA_027943335.1 of Chamaecyparis obtusa. Taxonomy (NCBI): domain Eukaryota; kingdom Viridiplantae; phylum Streptophyta; class Pinopsida; order Cupressales; family Cupressaceae; genus Chamaecyparis; species Chamaecyparis obtusa. Next base: position 132,842 of record BSBK01004322.1, on the reverse strand, counting down.
TTCTATGACTTTGTGAGTAGATAAGTTCAGACATTTGTATGCCTTGCTTTTGCTAGAATATCCTAGGAATATTCCTTCATCACTTTTCACATCAAATTTATTTCTTCTGGATTCTTTTAAGATATAACACTTGCTACCAAATATTTTCATGTAACTTACATTGGGTTTATAGCCATACCATAATTCATAAGGAGTTTTGAATGTGTCTTTCTTCAATTGTACTCAGTTCAAGGTATGAACTGCAGTGTTGATAGCTTCCTTCCAGTACTTTATAGCGATGTTCTTTTCTATCATTAGAGTCCTTGCACAATCCATAATAGATCTGTTTCTTTTTTCTGCTATTCCATTCTGCTCAGGAGTTCTAGGAGCTGATACCTGTCTTTTGATTCCTCTTTCAATGCAGAAGTTGTTAAAATCATGGGAGATGAATTCACCACCTCTGTCTGATCTTAAGCATTTCAATCTTTTCCCTGTTTCCTTTTCTACTCTTGCTAAGTACCATTTGAACTTTTCAAATGCTTCTGATTTTTCTCTTAAATACATAACAGTCATCATTCTAGAATAATCATCAACGAAAAGAATAAAGAATTTATCTCCAGTATAGCTTTGTATTCCAATGGGTCCACATAAATCAGTATGCACAATTTCCAAAATTTCTTTAGACTGATAGTTCTTACTTTTGAAACTAGTTTTACTCATTTTGCCAATCTGACAATTCTTACATAGACCAGTGTCAGGTTTCTTCAAAGTAGGAATGCCTCTAACCTTCTTGAATTTGCTTATTTTTATCATGTTATCAAAATTCACATGACATAACCTTTTGTGCCATAGCCAACTTTCTTCTATTTGAGCAATAAAGCATGAATATTCACTGAGATCAAGATAAAATAAGTTACCTTTTGTTTGTTTGCTTGATCCAATGAGTTTCCCTTTTCCATCCAGCAGTCTTGCTTGACCATTCATGAATTCAACCTTGAAACCAGTGTTGATTAGCTGTGCTACACTTAGAAGATTATGTTTTAGTCCTTCAACCCAATAAGCATTATCACATATGAGTTCTTTGGTTAATGAGATTCTTCCTTTTCCTTTTATACAACAAGGTTCATTGTTTCCAAATCTTACATTACCACTATCACAGTCTTCTAGATATTCAAATTTTGTCTTGTCACCAGTCATGTGGTGTGAACATCCGCTGTCTATTATCCATATATCATCTTTTCTTATATGAGAAATAAGTGCCATCTTATCTTCATCATCATCAGATTCATCTTTTATAGCAATAAAGACAATTTCTTCTTCACTATCATCAGAATCTTTAGCCATAAAACATGATTTCTTACCTTTATCCTTGTATGATTTGAAATTCTTTTTGCCATAGTACTTGTGACTTCTCTTTTCTTCTTTGACTTGCTTGTTTGGGCACCTAGCTGCAATATGTCCAATTTATTCACATGAAAAATAGATTAAAGGAGTTTTACCTTTATACTTACCTTTCCCTCTAGAGTACTTCTTTGCAAGTAATGCTTCTACAATTTCAAGATCACTATCAGAACTTTCTTCTGATTCTTCTTCACTTTCTGACTGAACTTCTTTAATTTTCTTATTCTTCTTTAGTGAAACCTTGGCCTCAAATGCTGATTCAAAATTTTTGGAACTAGGAACATAGTTATCATAGTTGTCTAATTCAAAAGCTGTCAATCTTCCAACTAAAGCATCCAAAGTTATATTGTGGTTTGTTTCACATCTTCTTTCTTGAATAGCTGATACTCTTATTGCATAGATAGGGAGTAGTGTTCTGAGTACCTTACTTATAACAGTCTCATCTGAGATTGTTCCTCCAGAAGCTCTAATTGCACTTACACTTGCTTTGATTCTTTCAACATATTTTGCAATGTTTTCATCTTCCTTCATATTCATCTTGTCAAACTGTCCTCTTAGGCTTTCTGCTTTGGCTCTTTTCACATTTGCATCACCACCATATATTTTCTTTAGTGCCATCCACATTTCATATGCAGTAGTGCAGTCTTTAATATCATCAAATTCTTCATAGCTGAGAGCAGATGCAATGTCTATCATCATGGTGTTGTGAGTCTTTTTATCTGCAATGTCTTCAACAGTTAATGCGCCATTAGGAATTGTGTATTCTTCATCAATGTATTTGCATCCTGAATCACCAATGGAAGCCAGATGAAGTCGCATGAGACCTTGCCATGCTGAAAAGTTATCTTTGTTGAGCTTTGGAATTTCCCTCTTGTAAGACATCCTGATCTTTAGCTTAGGTCCTTGAAACCCTTCCTGCAAGCACCAAAAGCTCTGATACCAATTGATGGAATATGGATGAAGTGACTGAGAGGGGGGGCGAATCAGTCAACCATAAAAACACTTCCCAATTAATTCTTTCCAGATCCCTTAAGATATCTTAACAATGTTATCTATTTTAGCACTTGGTAAATAGATTGCAGTAACTTTGAAGATGCAGAAAGTATTAGCAATATTATCTTTAGATATTCATCAGCACATGTATATGATTTGAGAAAGCAATTAAGAACAAAAGAGACACAAGATTTAACGTGGAAACCCAATATGGGAAAAACCACCAATGTATCTAGATACTGATTTTCACTTTTCTGAAGTGATGCCTGGTTAGAAGCCAACCCGGTAAAAGGTTACAAAACACACTGTTAGGTGTGACCTTGTTAGAGGATTTAAAATATGGTTGTTAAACCAACTCGGTTAAGAGATTTAGAATTCACTGTTACAATGATAAGAAGGTAACAATGAAAAATGACCTGTATAATAATGCAACTATCTTGCTGATTACAGATCTCTGTTCTTCATAAGTCTGATCCTTTCTGATCGAATAAATCTCTGCTGCACCTTAAGGATATCTGAACATCCTTCACAAATTTGCATACACCTTTCCTGCTTTTCTTTTGTAAATCTTCTGTTATATTTCTTATTCATTTTTCACATTTGACCTTTTATTTATATGATTTTAGATTTGTCAAATCGACATTATTTAGTATAACAGTCGGCTGAATTAAGCAAACTCTATTTGCAAAAATCCTTCAAGGGCCGACAGTGCTCGGTGACCATAACTTTCTATAATCTTTCAGAGATCGAGGCAACTCGATAAACACCAACAATCCTTTACCTTCGATAACTGACTGAACTCGGTAAACACTATCTTTTCTTCGATGACCGACTGAACTCGGTAAACACTAACTTTTCTTCGATGACCGACTGAACTCGGTAAACACTAACTTTTCTTCGATGACCGACTGAACTCGGTAAATACTAAAATTTCCTTTGGTAACCGAGTGAACTCAGTAGACACTGATTTTCTTTGATAATCGAGTGGACTCGGTAAGCACTAATATTCCTGTCTGGCAAACCGACTAAGCTCGGTAGTAACTGATTGCTGCGGACTATGACATTGTGTGACATCAAAGACAATACATAATTTGAGTAGCAATTTCCTTCAGACAATTGTTTCCAACACCTAATACCCAAGACCTGATACTTACAATTATGTACATGACCCTTAAGACCAAATACCTGACCTAATACTTACTAATTGTACAACATAGTCCACCCTATAATTTAACTTTTAATAGCCTGACCAAATAGTTCACCTTTATGATCCAATATAGGTGACCTAATACATACTAATTGTACAACATAACCTAGACCGAATAGACTCTTACTGACCTTAATAGGACCATTTAAAGACTATCTTATTACTGACCTAGAATCTAGGACCATAGTTAATCTAGGACCATTGGTTAGTTGCATCATGCATATGTTACAGGACACTCAGAGGGTTTCTTAGTTTGTATGTATCATGATGACCTAGCTTAGGATGTCAAGCATTTATAATGCTACTAGACCTAGATACATTTGATTATTATATGTTTCACATTTGTGTTTATGATTTGACATACAAATTTATATACTAGATGGACGTAGACATAGATGATTTACGTGTTTATGTTTGGAATTTAGATACATGATTTTTTATATGTTTTTTATATTTGATTAGATGCTTAAATTTACATGTGTTTACCTAGATATATTTTACATTTTTTTATTTACATGTATATGATGCTCAAAGTTAGATGTTTTAAATGTGTTTATTAAGATCTATCAAGAAACACATGTGTTTATGATGTTTGACATGTGTAATTAATACATAAATTAGTAGTGTTTTAAATGGGTAAATGCATATATATGTATGCTCTACATGTTTTAGTGATATTTTCCATGTGTTTAAGTTTTTATATATATATGGTGTTTGCTTAGATGGTTTACATGCATTTATGATGTTTCACATGTTTAAATATCAATATGTTCAATTATTCAATAAATTCAAAATACTTTATGTCACATTTAATACATCCCCTTTTAAGTCATCAAAATGTAAACAATACATCCCCTTAAGCTCATTTAAGCAATTTAATCTTCTCTAATTTATTAAATGAAAAATTTTCTATCATCAACAAAGCAACACATATATAACATATTACATGAACATATTTATTACATGCCCAAGTAAGACATTGAACATCATAAATACATCAATTTAATACATCCCCTTAAGACATGTAAACTTAATATATCCCCTTAAGACATGTAAATATAAATATACATCAATTCAATACAACCCCTTAAGACATGCAAATTTAGATTTTTCTATCATCAACAAAGTAACACATCTATAACATATCATAAAAAATTTTCTATCATTTACTACATACATGTAAACCTAAATATATAAATTTAATACATCCCCTTAAGACACATGTAAATGTAAATACATTAATTTAATACATCCATGCTCAAGACATGTCAATGAAGAATATAATACATCTGGGCTCAATACATTAATTTAATATATATCTATCATGTACAATTCATAGAAGAATATAATATCACCCCCAAGCTCATTTCATCATCTATAAGCTATTTTTTGTGAAGATGTCTACTTATCATCCAAGCTCATAGAAGAAGAGAATATCACTTCAAGTTCATTTCATAATCTATGATCTAAAATTTATTGGTTGTATAACTAGATCATCTAACCTCAAAGAGGGATTGTTATCCAATTGAGTCATTCTTTCAATCACTTTGCCCCTTTTCATAGCACTTCTCTACATTAGAGCATTATAAGACCTAAAATGATTGCTTAAGACCTAATTTTACCTCACATGAGCCCTTAAGGACCAAACATGACCTAATATGACCTAATAAGACCTAACATGACCTAATATGACCTAATAAGACCTAATATGACCTAACATGGCCTAAAAGACCCCTTAAGACCTAACATGACCTAACATGACCTCACATGACCCCTTAAGCCCTTAAGGACCGAACATGATCTCTTAATCCCTTAAAAGCCCTAACCCGTTAAGCCATGAGCCCTTAAGCCCTTAAGCCCTAACCCCTTAAGCCATGAGCCCTTAAGCCCTTAAGCCCTAACCCCTTAAGCCATGATTCCATTTGTATAGTGTCCCTTCTATTGGAAGAAACACGAGAGTGGTTGGTCCAAAAATCAATGACCCGTCTTCTTACATCTTCATAAATTCTATCTTTACGGGGCAGTCTACAAATCTGTAGCCAATTATTTTCAATATTCATATCCAACATATTTCTCTTCCTAATATATCTCTTTATAGTTCTTTGAGATACGTTGAGTAAATCATAAATTACTCGAACTTGATTTCTATGTGTCAATTTCTTACTAGTTATCATAGTCATCAAGGCTCTTCTAGTTGCATTTGAATCTGGTCCTTTATGATCTGCCCTGTTAACAACGTTCAGTGCATCTTGTAAATTTTGAATTATTGTCTCTTTTACTTTACCTCGTCCAACTTTCCTATTATCAATACCCAACAACTCCAAAACTGGAGTCATTTCTTTTTTCTTGAATAACTTTGCAAACAATTGTACTTTTCCCACCAAAGATTTACTCTCAAAATATTCCATCCACATGTTTTTGAGATGCAATTTAATAGTCCTTTCAGATACCAAGTATTCCAGTTCAATTTGACCAATAAGTGATTCCTCATTCATATCCATCAAATTCTGCATTGTAGGAAAAATATGTATACTTCGACTACTACGAATATCCTCCCCTAGTTGAGTTGCACCTTCTACAGCGATAGGTTCTTCTTCAACATCTATCGGTTGCTCTTGGACACGTTTTGTATGAACTTTCATTTGGTCATCCCTTTTACGATCATATTTCCTTGTTCTAGTCCTTTTATTTCCCATTGCTCAAATATCTAAGCAAGATTTTTTTTATTGTTTTACTATTTCGTCACTGAAAAACTTGTCTTCAAACTCCTTCGACATCAAAATTTCTTTGTAACTTCTCCAAAAGAATGGCTCCTTGCTTCAAAATACCCTTATATCCTAAAATAAGAATTTAAATTTGCAATTGATATATTTTTTAAAAAAAATATCATGCACATATATAGCCTTCGGATTGAAAGGACGGGTCACGCACGTCACCGGTCGCGAGGGGCCAAAACTTCAAAAACACCAAAAAATGTACAATTTGCACTTGTGGTGTTTTTTTCTCTTCTGCAAATTAAAATTTTTAAAAAACTAAAACTACCCTTTTGTAGATTTCGGAACTACAATTCTAGAAATATAAATTTTATATAATTTCAATTCGAAAATGTTAAACAAATTTGTAAAAAACTACATGTAGGTATATAAAGCTTTGAGAAGTGGTCGATTTGATAAATTAAAAAAAATAGTAAATCAATTAAAAAAAAATTTAAAATTATATGAGGCACTAGAGAAGAGAATCTTCTTCAAGAATATATAATTTATTTGGATTTTGGAAAAATTTTGATAGCTGAAAAGTGGCGGGAGACAAAACCTGTTGATTTCATGTAAGTTGTACTTTGAATACTTATAACGGGCAAATTATAAATCAAAAACACTTCTTTCCTTTCTTCTGCACTAGGTATACATGTCATCTAAAACATATTTTGAAATTGGAGGAAAAAACAATGTTTTACTTATAATTATTTGACGGGAGGTAAACCCCCTAATTTGTTGTATTTTCAGGACATGAAAAATAGACCTTAAAATTTTTTAAAATATATTAATTTATGTCCAAAATAATTTTTAAAATTATAGACATAAAATTCATCCCATTTCACACATTTCATCAGTTTACATCATCTTCAAATTCTAAATAGAAATGTGACTTTTATGCCCTTGAAGTTTTTTAGTTTTGGTGTTGTTAGCCTCTTCCTTTATAAAAGGGTGACAACTTATTGTGCTTTTACCCTATCACTTTCATTTCTTATCTGATATCTATTTCTTGATCTTCCATCTTTCAAAGATGACACAAGTGCAAATTCTACCTTAGTTACAATACTATTATCATAGTTGTTAAGCTTAAATATAGTCAATCTACTGATCAAACTATCAAGAAAAACATCATTACCAGGAACAACTCTCATTTCATGTATTTATGAGACTTTAATAGCTTAGGAAGGAAATAGTTTTCTGATAACTTTACTTTCCATAGTGTCTTCTTCAATAATTTCACCTTCTCCTTGGATAGCATTCACCACTTCCTTGACTCGGTTGTTGTACTAAGTAATTTTTTCACCTTATTTCATCTACATATCATAAAAATTTCCTCTTAAGATTTCTTCATTTTTCCTAAGAACATTTAGATCTCCTCCATGAACAAGTATCAGACTGTCCCACATTTCTTTTGCAGCTATACAATTCTTAATGTCTTCAAACTCAACATCTGATAGAGAGGAAAGAATATCAATCATCATTGCATTATCCCCTTGTCTCTCTTTCATTTGGTTGACATTCGAAGGACCAGTAGGAGTTATGAAATTATTTTTTAAATAGTATAGTGATAGGGAGGTTGGTTTTTCTTATCACACATAAAAAACTAGGTCTCTCTCAAGGACCTTTTAGGGTTCTTCCCACACCCTTTTACCTATAGGACCATTTTTATTACATTAATCCCCTAGTCTACAAACCAACCAATCTATCATGGAATTCTTTACCAAGACAATTAACTTATTGGCGGTTAATGACCTTTCCAAAACACTAGCCCTTAATAGACTTTAAGGAAATTTCACCCCCACTATGCTCATATTTCCTTGCAAAGGTATAGATGTATTCATATACTCCCTAATTTGTCTAATTACATGCATTGGAATATTTTCCATGCTTATCTTCCTTATCGATTTCTTCAATTTGTCTAGAAATGGACCTATTAGGAAAGAGCCCCTATTAGGTCTCCTTTTTTGAGAAAATAGCCCTTTTCACCAAAATCTTGCAAAATGACCCTGAAACTTTCTTTAGGGTTTCAACTTCATTTCACATCACCTCAAGGATTTTTGGGGTTCTAGGGATTCATCTGGCCGTCTAGTGCCCTAACCAAGATTTGATGAATTTAAGAGGGTTTTGTAAAGAACTAGGAGTTCTCTTATTCTTGGACTTAATGGTTTTGTTGGAGATCACTCCAGACATTATCCTCACACAAATATCATAGTAAGACATTATAATAAAACCTTTAATGCTTGGATTTGAGCTTGGGAACCACCTATGCAAGTTATAATCTATCCTACTTACTCTTCCTATACTGATATCACCATACACCCACCTAGGGAAAGACTTTCATAATAATTTCCATGCTTTCCAAGGGCCCTCCTTTGACCTACATTATGTAAAATGACCCTACTCATTGATTCCAAAAGGTCATATAGCAACTATGGTGGAAAGATGAGTTGGGGCCCCATTTGCAAACATAGACTATACAAACCAATGAACTTGCAAAAGACCAAAATATGTACACAGAGCTAACTACTGAGAAATAATATATAAAAAAAATTCAAATAAACTATTCACAATGACAAGATCATGGAGTCAATCCATGCACACCATGTAGGTGCTCTACAATCACTCAATACAAAGGAATAGCTATAGTTCTATTCACCAGTAATTGAAATTCATACTCACAGTCATCCGACCTTGCAAAATAGATCTAACTAGCCTTAAATAGGAAAAATCCATGCCTTGGGATGTCTTTAGGGAATCTCATTTTCATTTTAGGGATTGTAGATCATTTTGGACAAAGTTGTCCAATTAATTTTTTAACAAATTTTAAAAAATTTCGCTTTTCTCACACTTTGGCTTCTCCTAAGCCTTATACTAGGTTCTAGCCTATCACAAGCCTTTCCTAGATGTAGTCACATCATGCTGACATAATCTAGGTTCCTTGAACCAGTCTAAGGGCTTCTGAACACTAAAGCCTTCTTTGAATCATTCCTATGATTATAGACCTAATTTGACCCTTACTCCTTAAAAGACTCCAACACAATGGTCTACATGACCTTATATATTTACAATTTCCTTTGAGGGTCTTTCAAAACCAAAATTGAAAAGGCTTGTGTTAGAAATAGGGAATCCTAAGAGGGGGGGTGAATCAGTATCCTACAAACTTTTACTTTTTCCCAATTATGGATATAATAGATTAACTTGATACATGCATTGATGAACTACAACTGATTTGAATATATTGTATAACTTGAAGATTTGTGATTTAAGATCATTGAGTTGCTGATTAGATATGTAAGATGGTTAAATCAGTAATATGTTGTCATTGATGTCAACTAGTTTTGACAGTACTTATCTTGTAAGTTACTATACCCAAACATCTATAGAAGAAGAAGAAAAGAGATGAAGAACAAAATATATCCACATGAGAAAGATGGATATGAAAGATAAGGATAATGAACACATTGGGTAACTTATGAATGAGTCTATGACCTTTTGTTATTGACTTGATTATGTTGCATTCATTTATGATGAAGGATAGATCAAAATGCTAAAGGCAGTGTTGTCTCTTAAAGAACCATTTCAGTATACACCAACGTAGTGTAGTTTATACCAATCATAGTATAAACCAAGCTTGTGCTCACTGACACATTTATTTGTTAACCGAGTAGAAGAAAAGAACTAAATGATGAGTTTAGCCAAAGGGAGTTGATGAGCTGTAAAGTACCTTAAAATCAAAGATAAATATATTATTTGTTGTGAAGATGGATGGCTAACATAATACAAAGAAGATCTAATGCATTGAAACAAAACGTGTTACTGACACATCAGGCGAGGAAGGTTTAAGCGGTAAAATCAACAAAGGAGATTAAGAAGAAAAAATCTAATGGATGGAATTAAAATAGTTTACTCATCTATTTAAGAGACTGGGATTTCATGATGAAGTCATGACGGAAGAAGGAGACTACAGAAGATATTGCATGAACAGGCTTCATGCATGCCTAATCAGATTGGTTAAGGAGAACCGAACTGAAGAGATTACTAAGTGTCAGAAAGCTATTACCAAGTGATAGTAAGTTACTGAATATTGATTCAAACAGAATTGAAATATTGATCAGAGGATTTGAATGAGCTTAACATAGATCTGATAATCTACAATTGAAGTTGAGTTGTAATCAAATCAACTACTATTACATTTTAACCATTGTAAACAGATAAATCTCTTAACAAAGTGGACTAGAAAGTCTTGTAATGTCATTCATAGAGTGTACATGTGTTATTCTATCGACCCCATAGTGAATGTTGGTTGGACGATAACGGTTGGTCTAAAATCCTCTAACAAGGTCACACCTCACAGTGTGTTTGTAACCTTTAACAAGGTTGGGTCTTCACTAACCTCACTTCAGAAGAGTGAATAATTTTTTGGTTACCGGTCCTAGGTGGTTTTTCCCTTCAAGGGTTTCCACCTTAAATCTCTTGTGTTATGTGTTGATTGTGATGATTGTTTGATTCATACTTTGCATGTTGCATATTGGACTTGATCAGTAATCATTATATGTTATTAATTGGTAATCGGTAAAAGTGTAGATAGAATACTAGTTTAGTTTACCGAGCTACAGAAGTTTTAGTAAATTATTTTTTGATATACATTTTGTGATTTGGACTATCAATAACTAATTCATCCCCTTCTTTGTTATTCTAACAATTGGTATCAGAGCGTTTCTTTCTTGGAACAAAGTTTTAAGTACTTCAGCACAAAGATCTCAAAATGTATAAGAGGGAAGTACCAAAGCTGAACAAAGATAACTTCACAGTATGGCAAAGTCAAATGAAGTTGCATGTATCAAGAATTGGGAATTCTGCACTTACACTAATGGAGAATGTCTACATTGCACCTCCCACTGGTACCTTGACCCTTGATCAACTGAGAGACAGGCATGAACATAATGTTACTATGATGGAGATTGTTGTTGCCTACCAATGTTGAATTTGAAGATATTAAAAATTGCACTACTGCTGAAGGTATGTGGGATAAACTTGCTCAAGTTTATAGTGGTGATGTGAATGTCAAAAGAGCCAGAGCTGAAAGCTTAAGGGGTAGATTCGATGATATGAAGATGAAGGAAGGTGAAAATATTGTGCAGTACACAAATAGACTAAAAGAGGTAGTACATGCTCTTAGAGCATTTGATGGTGTTATTGATGAAGAGACAGTGGTAAGCAAAGCTCTCATAACCTTATTGCCAGTTTATGCAATCAGAATATTTGCAATTGATGAAACAAGGTCTACATTTGGTAACAACCTTACTCTTGATAATCTGATTGATAAGCTTACAACCTTTGAACTAAATAACTTTGATAAAAATGTTGTACCATCTGTTGAATCTACTTTTATATCTTCTCTAAAGATTGGTAAGTCTAGTAGCAGAAATAAGAATGATGATAGTGATAGCAATATTGATGATGAGCTTGATGAACTTGAAGCTCTTATGGCTAGAAGGTTACCTAAAGGTAAAGGAAGGTATAGAGGTAAATTACCTTTAGCATGCTTTAATTGTAAAGAGGTTGGTCATATTGCTGCTAGATGTCTGCAAAGGAAAGATGATGAAAGAAAAAAAGATCAATTTGGTGAAGGAAGCTATGGGAGAAGAGGCGACACAATTTACCGACACTACAATAGAGACAACCGAGAAAATAATGACAAAGGCAACAAGCTATGCTATATTGCAGAAGATGTCATAGATACCGACACTAATGAAGATGTGGAGCTAGTATTTTTTGCAATGAAGGATGAATTAGAAGAGGATGAAAGGTATGTAGAGACAACACTTATCTCTAAGGTTAATAAGAATGATACATGGATTATAGATAGTGGTTGTACACATCACATGACTAGTGATGAAGAGAAATTTGATCATCTTGAAGAACACAATGGAGGATTTGTTAGAATGGGTAATGATGCACCCTGTATGGTTAGAGGAAAAGGATCCCTAATGATAAATGATAAAATAAGATATGATAATGCTTATTGGGTAAAAGGTCTAAACTATAATTTGCTAAGTGTGGCACATGAGAACAATTCAGTCCACCGAGTTTCTTTTGAGAGAAAGAAAGTGAAAATATAAGATGATGGAGGAAGACTTATTGGATCTAGCACACAGTCAAGATGTAAGTTTTTTTACCTTGATAATGATCAGTCTTCTTATTTAATGATGAAATATGAAGATGCATGGTTGTGGCATAAGAGGTTGTCATGTGAATTTTGATAACATGATTAAGATCAGTAAAAAGAAAAAGGTTAGAGGTCTGCCTAGCTTATCTAAGTCTGGTCATGTTATGTGTCATGAATGTTAGAAAGGTAAAATGAAAAAATCTAGTTTCAAAAGAAAAGATTATTCAACAAAGAAATTACTTGAGTTAGCGCATACTGACCTATGTGGTCTATGAGAACTCAAAGTTACTTGGAGACAGATATTTTATTCTTTTTGTTGATGGTTATACTAGATTAATGAAAGTGATGTTCTTGAAGAAAAAATCAGAGGCATTTAAGATGTTCAAGTGGTATAAAGGAAAATTTGAGAAAGAGACTAGTAAAGAATTGAAATGCTTAAGATCTAACTGAGGTGGTGAATTTATTTCTGATGAATTTACTAACCTTTTTAATGAGCATGGTATTAAAAGACATGTCTCTGCACCGAGGACACCACAAAAAAATGGAATAGCTGAAAGGAGGAATAGGTCAATCATTGACTGTGTAAGGACACTGATGTTGCAAAAGAATGTTTCTCAAAACATACTGGAGAGAAGTTGTTAGCATAGCTATTTCTATTCTAAACTAAGTACAACTGAAGAAGGACACTAATAAGACACCCTATGAGTTATGGTTTGGTCACAAACCCACTGTATGTTATTTAAGGATTTTTGGAAGTAAATGCTTTATTCTGGAAGATGAAACAAATGGTAAGTTTGACTCAAAAGGTGATGAAGGGATATTTCTGGGATATTCTACTCAAAGTAAAGCATACAAGTGTCTTAACAAAGTAACTAATAAAATGATTGAGAGCACTAATCTTTGATTTGATGAGTTTGATGACAAGAATGCAAAGGAAAGCACAAAGGAACCAGAAGACTATGGTACATTCTATTACATCGAACAACTAGAGTACCTACCAATGCAGTAGATAGTGACAACCAGTCTACATGAAAATAATACCAAGGAATAGGAAAAAAGAAACTAATGAGCAAGAAATACCCACCGAGACAGAAAATGAACCTGTACAAGATGAACAAGAAAAAAGAAATCAGATACTAGCAAGTTTTGTTAGAAGACATCATCCTGAGACACAAATCATTGTAGACAGACTAGCTGGCATGCAAACAAGAAGTAAAGAAAGACAAGGTACATGTCTAGTTTGTCAATATGAATTGAAGAATGTAAAAGTTGCATTAGACAATGATGAATGGGTTAATACAATGAAAGAGGAAATAGAACAGATAGAGAAGAAAAAAACTTAGAGTGTAGTACCTAGACCTAAGGACAAGAATGTTATCAATACTAGGTAGATATTCAGAAACAACCTTAATGAGAATCGAGAGGTAACAAGGAACAAAGCTAGATTAGTATGCAAGAGATGTGCACATGAGGAAGGAATAGATTATGGTGAAACCTTTTCACCTGTTGATAGATTAGAAGGATTTAGAATGTTACTTGCATATTTTGCACACAAAAAGTTCAAAGTTCACCAAATGGATGTCAAATCAGATTTTCTGAATAGGAACTTGAAGAAGAAGTCTACATAGAACAACTTGAAGGGTTCATTGATCTAGAAAACATGGATATGATATGTAGATTACATAAATCTTTATATGGTTTGAAGCAAGCATCGAGAGCCTTGTATGAAAGGCTGAGAATAGTAATCTATACATCAAAGGAAATTTTGATGATACTATCTTGATTGATGAGATATTTGTGGATGACATAATATTTGGAGGACAAGATGAAATCTATAAGTCATTTACTGATGAAATGAAAAGTGAAATTGAAATGTCAATGTTTGGAGAGATTAAGTTCTTTCTAGGCTTACAAGTGATTCAACAGAATGATGGTATATTCATCACACAATCTAAATATATAAAGGAAGTCTTAAAGACATTTGGCATGGAAGATGCTAAACCTATGGGAACACCGATGGCTACTGGATGTAAATTGACTAAAGAAGATGGAACTATTGAGGTAAATCAGACACTGTACTAATCTATGATAGGTAAGTTTATGTATGTAGTTCACAGTAGACCTGATATATCACATGTTTTTGGAATAGTTGCTAGATTTCCTACAAACCCTAGACAGTCACACATGGTTTCTACAAAGAGAATCTTAAGATACCTAAAGAAAACTAAACATTATGGACTGTGGTATCCTAAGGAATGTTTGAACTGAAGGTATACAATGATGTTGATTGGGCTAGAAATGTGGATGATAGAAAAGTACCACTAGAGGAGCATTCTTCTTTGGTGAAAGACTTGTTACATGAACAAGTAAGAAATAGGCTTGCATTTCTTAGTCTACAACCGAAGCAGAGTATGTTGTTGCTGCTACTAACTATTCAACTATTGCATATATCAAGCAAGTGTTAGAAGGAATGAATGAGGTAATCACTGAGCTGGTGATTATATATTGTGATAACACTAGTTCTATTAATATTTAAAAGAATCTGTTGATGCACTCTAAAACAAAGCATATTTCAATTAAGTATCACTACTTAAGGGAACAAGTGCAGGAGAAGAAAGGTAAGCTAGAGTTTGTTACATCAAAAGAACAACTTGCTGACATATTTACAAAGCCTCTACCGAAGGATACATATGAATACTTGAGGACTAGACTTGGGGTTCATCCCCTATCTACCGGTAAATAAGGTGATCTCAAGGTTGCATCAGCCTAATCTTAGAAGAAGATCATACACCTTGATGTAGCAGAGTTCACAATTTGGATTTCTATCTAAGGTTGTGAAAGATTGAAGTACTAGAAAAGATTTGCATAACAGTATACCGAGATACATATAATTCACTGGATAACAAAGAGTTACATGGCTACTACATAGTTGTATATTTGTATTGTTCTTTGGCATTTCTATCAAAGGGAGAGAGATCAATATCAAGAATATGGAACCAAAGACAAAGGGAGAGAGATACAAAAAAGAGAACTAAAAAGATCATATCTGCAGAATCTAGTCTGCAATTGCAAATTCTTTTATGTAATGTAGTGATTAAACATATTAATCTAGGGAGAGATTGTACCATTACAAAATTTGTTGATAGAGTTGTAGAATACATGTTTGGTATGTGTATGACATATTTCATATTGCTTGTGTTGCCATTAATGCCAAAGGGAGAGATTGATGAACTACAACTGATTTGAATACATTGTATTGTTGGAAATTTGGCTAAGTTGGTTACATAGATGTTTTCATTATGGAAACATATGATCTACATGAAGATCACACAGGTCAGAGAGCTAGTATGTCAGAGTGCAATGCAAATTGTCTAAGTATGATTTACCAGTGAACCTGATGACAATTTTGGTTTGCGATGTTGATTGGAGTAAGTTTAAGTGCTTGCACACTTGAACATAGACTCTATGATGACTATTGAAGACTCACCTTAGAGCGCAAGTTAGTATGGCATGTATGGAAGAAGTTATGACAGTTTTACTAAAGACAGTGTTAAGCCGACATGACATAATAGGAAGACAAAATTGATAAAGAGTTAAGGGATTATTTTGTTTATCAAAATAATGACTTAACAATATAAAGGGATGACATCCTAGATGTTAACCCTTGGATAAATATTTTTGTAATATGATAGTTGACTGGAAAGTTATTAATCTTAATAACTTGTATAAAGATATGTAAGGATGTAATTGTAAAAGTAAGGTGATGTAAATGTAAAAAGTGTAATGTATATGTGAATGTAATAGCAAAAGTGAAGAGCAATGAAGAGATATTGATGCAAGTAGGATAAGGTTATGTACCTTGACCTACTTTTGTAATCAGTAAATATTGTATATTACTTATTTTGGCAGTGGACTCATCTGGTAATCACATTTTGTATTGCCAACTCCTAATAGGGTTGAGGCTTCTAACAAGGCCTATAGTCCCTTAATCAAGACTGAGACACTATATGCATGTAATAGACTCCTAACAGGATCAACATCCTTAAGAGGATACTTTTGATTAGTGGATCTTTGTGGGTAACATCCCCACCATGGTTTTCCATTAGCCAGGGTTTCCTTAAGAACAAATAATGTGTCATGAGTTCTTTAGTTTTATTGCTATGGATGTTGTTTAGCTTCTTATGTTATGCATGTGTTTAGATAATTTTTTATATCCATAATTGGGAAAAGGTTAAAGTTTGTAGAATACTAATTCACCCCCCCATCTTAGTATTCCCTATTTCTAACAATTGGTATCAGAGCTTAGTTACTCTGAAAAGAATCATTCAGGAAAAGCTTAGCAGCTTGAGTATGATCTTTATGGATATGGATCAGCTATAGAAGAATCTTGAAGAAGCTCTTGAACAAATTGATATGCTTACTAAAGAAAGAGATACTTTGAAAGAAAAATATGATGATGCAAAGAATGTCATTGATAAATTGAAAAACAAATTGGAAGATCTAAAATCTGAAAAGGAATCTGAAATTCATATTAAAGATTGGGATGACAACTTAGAAAAAGAAAATGAGATCCTTAAACATTAATTGAAGATAGCAAATCTGAAAGATGGAAGTGGCAAGAATGAATCAAATCTGAAATTAGATAATCAAAATCTTAAGCTTGAAAATGAAGGGTTAAAATCTAAACTTGGTAAAGTAACATCTGAACTTGAGAAAGTCAATTTGCAGTATGCTGAACTTGAGAAATACAATACAATTCTGAAAGGAGAACTGACTCAATCTAAGCAGCAACTTGAAAGACTATATTGAACTAGTGAGAAGATTGATGAACAAATATCTTATCAAAAACCATTCTATGATAAGACTGGTCTTGGATTCAACACTTTTAAAGAAAATGAAGAAAGCAAGGAACTAGATCTAAAAATATCTAAAAGCATAGATGAGAAGAGGTCTGATGAGATTAACAAATCTGAAGATACACCTAAGGAAGAAGAACCACCTAAGCAAGAGGAATCACCTAAAGGTATGCAAAGAGAATTCAAAGGTGGATGTTTTTCTTGTAATACTGTTGGTCATATGAAGAGAGATTGCACAGGTAAGAAATTTAAACCTCTTAATGGTTATTGTTATAATTGTCATGGTTTTGGACATAGAGCTATTGAATGAAGAAAACCTAAATTTGTTGAGAATAACAATAGTAGTAGAATGTTTAGAAATACTAACCATGCAAATAAGAAACCTACTGAAGATATGAATAGAAGAAATGGAGTGGTATGTTATAGATGCAACAAGGTTGGACACATTGCTAGAAATTATAGATTACGGATCAATCAGCCTAGACCAAGATATGGCAATAATGGAATAGTTTGTCAGATATGTAACAAGATTGGACATACAACAATGTTTTGTAGAATGAACAATAGAGTTTTTCATACCAAACCTTACCCTAGAAGTTATGTAAGAAGAAATGAAGATGTAAGAAACAGTCAGAAAGGATGTTGTAGTAATTGAGATGAAGTGAAGTTTGTTAAAAGCATAGATCAAGGAGACATATTCAGCACTGAAGGTAGTTAGAAAGGTGAATTATTAAATGGTAAGAATGAATCTTTACTTGACCCATCTCAAAGCACTTAATTCATGAAAATTACAATAGAATAGGAACTTAGATTAGTGTAGAATTTGATATATGATGATTTGAGTCTTGCGTAGTTAATGCAAGGTATTATATGATGTTCTAATGCTATGGTGAAATCGAGGTATTTTACTTGGAAGATCTTTAAATTGGTTAAGGAATTAGAGGAAGTCATGGATATTTCTTCGATTCACAATGTCAGAGATAAGAATAGACCTAAGATGAAAAGGGAACTAGTAGAACCCTTGGAAGATGATCCTAGGTTAGCTTTATCATCCATACTAGATGGAGTTTTACATCTAGAGAATTTTAGAAGTTATTTTGGATGTAAACAAGAGATTATCAGTGATAGTGACTTCACAGAGGAATATCAGAAGATCTATAATCAGGACATGTCATTGAAAGTAGGGTTTGAGCATTTGAAATACAATGAGATCATTAAGTATGCTTTCCAATATGAATTTGATAATGAAGAATGTACCAAGATAATCCTAAGAAGAATTCACAATGGTAAGTTTTGGTTAGATGAAAAAGTGATAGATATTATAGCTGAATTAATTCATAAAGTAACTGGACTATCTAAAAATAGACCCATTCCTTTAAATGAGAAAAATATGAGGAAAATGGTCATAGACAACACAAATTCATCCTACAATGGTAGAGGAATTGTAATTAGCAAGATATGGCAAGATGATGGTAGATACTTGTGTAAGATCCTAACAACTAAGTTTTGTGCTAACTCAAGAGAGGATGACATGGTAGCTAGAATGATACATGCAGCTTATTTGATGTGTGTGGATAAAGTACAAGTTGATATGTGTGAGATTTTGAGGATACAATTCTTTGAGAATTTGGAAAAGATAAAGAAGACTAAGTATTCATAGTTTAGATTCTCATCTTTAATCACTTATATGTTTTTTCATCTATTGATAAGATTTCCATTCACCATTGGAAATGACTGGAATGATGGCCAATCTAAAATGGAAAGGATTAATCAAGTGTATAGGAGGCATGTTATTGATAAAGTGAATGAAACTGCATTATTGGTAATTAAGTCTTTTTAGAATATGATGTCTAGCAGATCAAGGATCCCATAGTCTCTTGTGGAGAAGTATAAAAATGAGATATGTTTCATGGTTGGTACTGACTTTACTTACATTGAAGTAGTAGAACCTAGAACAGAGTTCATAGACTCTCTTGGCTACGAGATATCTAAAATTGAGATAGAAGAATATTTAAGAAGATTACTTAAGTGCAAGTTGGATACTCACTGTAACAGGTTTGGAACCTTTGAGGAGAACTTTAACTCTGCAAAGACCATCCTTGAAGAGAAACAGTCAAAGAAAAGAGTTGAGAATACTATCAAGAAAATTCTAAAAGATACAAGGATGACTAAACATGAATTCTTGGTAGCCAAGAAAACAATAGCAACAATTAGAGATATTCGACAAAAAGAAGTTTTGTCTATTCCACCTCTACCATCAATTGTAGCATAGCAAGGAGAGACACAAATTAAGGTAAAAGTGGAAGAAACAGAGAAGGATCAAGAAGCAAGAATATCCACTAGATCAACCTCCTCCACACCTAGCAAAAGAGTAAAAGAGATTGCTACTAGACCAAGTAAGAGGCAGAAGACACTGGTGCCACCAATTCAAAGGAAAATTGTAGAAATAAAAGATGATGAAAACACTCATGTTAAGAAGAAAACTTGGAAACATAGGGTTGAGAAGGTTAATGAATAGATTATTCAAGATGAAGACTTTATAAAGATGAACAAGTATTATGATCTCTATGATTATGCAGAGAGACTGAATCTAGAAAATGCAGTGGTAAAGCATATGATTTTATGTGATAAGAAATTTGATACAATTCAAGGTAAGATACCTAATGACTTGTACAATAAGCTTGTGAATAGGAAGAAGAGAGCATTAGAAGAGGACATAGCTATTAGAGAAAAGCTAGTAAGAAAACTTTGTGTTGTGAGAGATGAAGTATACTTCAATCAGATCATGAAGGATTTAAACACCCATTTGAGAACCAAGAAGAGAACCATTCAAATTATGGGAGGCAGATATGAAGAAGTTAACATAGAAATAGAGCAAGCAATCATTAAGGTTATGACAGAGAATGCTAGAGAATCATCAGTTGTAGTAGAATCTAAAGATCAAGTAGCAGAAGAAGCAGAACAAGAGGACATTCCCTCTCCAC
>BSBK01004322.1:0-107500 GCA_027943335.1 Chamaecyparis obtusa | reverse complement strand
ATGTAGCTGTAAATGCAGATATCACTGGCTAATGAGGTAAATTGATAAAATCGATCCTTTGCTTCCAAACTTCACTTTCCCTTTTTATCTCAGATATCTTCTCTTTGTGCATAACCAGATGATCTTGCTGAAGAATCATCATCGATTCTATCCAGGCTATCTTTGAGAAATGTTTGTCTGTAGGTGTCTTCATTCTTTTGAACTCATTGAACCAGGCATCTAACTCTTTGATTACCTACTCAGTTGTTTTATCAGACGCCTCCTAAATCTCCTGGCATTGCTCCCTAATCCATTTGACATCACTTACAATAGTTTCATTAATTGTTTTTAGCCCTTTCATGAGATCTCTTATCTCAGTCATTCCCAAGACTATGGCTTCATTTATTAACTCAATACACTCCTTTATAACATAAAGGACTTTATCATCTAGCCCTGTAACTACTTTGTCCATAAGGAAATTTTGCAAACCGTATTCCTCGACTTCCTCAATCCAATGGAGTTCTTTAACCTAGGTGGTTTTCTCTAGCTCCCATTCTTCAATGCTGACCTCTATCTTTTTTATCAAGTGATATCCTCCAATGTTGGTTTGACCCATATGACCTAACTGCTTGACAACCACTATTTTTACATGCTCAACCCAATCATCGAATGCTTTTCTCACCGCTTTACTCCTCTACACTTGATCAAGAAAGTGTTGATTGTCAGGGGACTTCATATCTATGGAAGCATGCATCTTGCATAGAGGAATAGGTTCAGGATGCTTAATGGCATTGATGTATTGTTCCATACTCTTTATTTCCTCCTTCATGTCCTATTTATCCCTGGTGTCTTTCTAGACCCTACTGGCAATCTTTTTATTTGATACTTGAAAAAATCTCATGTCAACGGCTCTGGTATCTTTTCCAAAATAGACCTTGGATATTTGAAAATCCTAAACTGAGGTCTCCTCTTCAATCTTATCATCCATAGGCTTTGCAATCTCAGCCACCCAGTGGCCACTATTTTCATTGAAGTCAATCCTAGATTCCATCTTTGCCTTCTTAACCTTGGAAATTTTCCCCAGGTATTTGCTAACTACATCATTGATAGGTACTGAAAGAGGAACCAAATTCCTTTTCTTTGTTACTAGGGTCCCTAGCGATGAAGGGGCATCGAAAGATTTCTTCTACGTGTCATACTTTTTGAGAAGGGCTAGTGAATCCCTAGGAGCATTCTCTGTTCCCTATGGTACCTATTGATCATCCGCCATCTTGGGTACACTGTGATCCTCAACTGGAACTTTCTTTGGATCAGGATCTAAAGAATTGAAATCCATGATGACACCAGGGGTAGCTTTCTACCTCTGAGCCTTTTCCCTTACCCTTACACTTGATCATGTTACTCGGACCTCTGGCTCAACTGGGTGTTGAACTTGAACTTGAACTTGAACTTATGGAGAAATTGGTTCAAGTTCAAGTTTAGGTTTGACTTCAGATCTACCTTTTCCTCCACAAAGTTGATCAACACTTATGTTAGTCAAAACATAATTTTTCTTTAACGAACGTTTCTTGTTGGTTTTCACTTATCCTTTAGAAGACTGCAAAGGAGTAATAGAAATTCTTCTCTTTGATAACCATGCCTCCATTCTCTCAATAACTCTCTTCATCTTAACATGTAGGTCATCCTCCTCTGGTTCCAACCACTCAAATTCAGGGATCAAAAGAGCTTCAACCTTCTCCAAATATAAGGAATCCAGAACATCAATGTCACTGTCTTCCTCTATTCTGTCTATATTCATGCTCTGCCTGAAATTAATGATTTGCCTCAAAGTTAACCGGGACCATAATCTTTTCCTCAACTCCAATTCATCAGGATAGACAATCCAAAAATCTTCTAGCTCTGGGAGATGCATGAATGTCTCCGGTACATTGAGATTGGTTGTTGCATAGCCTTTGTAATGAAAGTCATCCCCGGGGATATAAGACTATAAGCAAAAGGCATTCAATTCTTCTTTCACAACCCGAGCATCCTGGAAAATTTTACATCTATAATTCCCTAATTCAATTAGGAATAGAATACCCAAAGATTTCCTTGGGGTCCCAGCCTCCTGCTCAACTAGAACAAGCTGTGTGCATAGCTCCATTAGGACTATATCATCCAAACAAAATCTAGTAAGTTTAAAGGGTTCTCCATGAAATGCTCCTACCCCGAGATAAGTAAATCTTGAAAACTATATGAAATGACATCCATACACATTGATTACCTCTTTGGCCTCTTTAGAAAGTCTGGAATTATCTTTACCTCACAGCTCAAACACCAGCTTTCCTGAAAATCTATCATTTACTATTTTATAAACACTAGGAAACTTTTCTTTCTGTAAGCAAGTAAAATAATCATAAACCCTCATATCATTTGTCCATACTTCATGGGGTAGTCCTTCCCAGTCTCAACAGCATGCTAAGACATAAATCAAGTAGGAGGCCATATAAAATGTAGACAAATTATTGACACTTATGAGTTCCTTATGAAGTTTTTCTGCTATTAGGTCAGCCCAGTCAATAAATTTATCTCCTTATATAATTTTTTGGACAAAACAAAACATATAGCTTTCCCAATGGAAAGCATGAGGATTCCCCTTTACCCTATTCAAAATAAGTACCATATCAGCTATATCTTTGTGAAATTTCTCAATTGTAAGAGGCTTTGGCAACCTAGACCCACCTTTCTCTGGTTTTGCAAGCTAGGACTGGGCTATTGATGAACTGTACCTTTTCTTCTCTACTTCATACATGCGCTGTGCTTCACTGTAAGTCCATGGCTCATATGGTTCTCTATCTAGAATTCACAGGGCTACCATTATTGTTTCTCTATTGATTTTAACCAAAATCTCCCCCGACGCATCCCTAATGCACCTATTCTTAGCATCATATTTATTAGCACATTCCAACACCAGTTCGGGGAAAATGATGGCTAAGGGAAATGCAGTAGCCTCTAAAAGTCTTCTTTCTAATAGTTTTCTAGAAAAAGATCCTTAAGAAGCACTTCAGACTCTATTATAGAGCTCCCCCAAGTTTACATTTAGAAAGAAGGTATCCCCTATGTCTGGCAGGGAAACTAGCAGGTGGGTTCTACTTTCTTCTTTAGGAATTTTTGGGTGAAACAATGGCATCTTATCAATATGAAGGAAAGACTTGTAACACAGAATGAGCTTTCGTAATCTGAAAACTGCAAAGGGAAAGAAAAACTCACTACTTTCTTGTGCAACAATTTCCTACAAATTTTCACCACCAGTTCCATCGCTCCTTCTTCCTTCTCCAAAAAAAAGTAACTTAACGAAGAAGCCTTAATCAATCCTCATTTATTCACAAATACCTTAAGATCTCATCAAATCTTCAGAGCATGCACATAATAAATTTTATAATGGAGGAATGATTGATTTGACTGGCTGAGCCACTCTTAATTAATGCAATAGGTTTATTGGCACAAAAATCTCAATTCCCAAGGAAAAATCCTGATCTTCATATCTGTATATTAATTACTCCCTCTACATCACACTGTCATTTCCAATTTTGCATGTATGCACCATCTCATCAGATAAGACAACCTTCGTACAACATTTTCAAACTCTGTACAAACACTTGGAGCACTTTGGAATAGAATCCTTCTTTTTGAAAACTGGACACTACCGTCAAATTTCTCGTACATAAGCTATCCTGTTACAATCATGAACTTGAACTTGAACTAACTTAAGATTCGAGACTGGGTTCAAGTTCAAGTTCATCTTTGAGACTAATCGACTTTTAAATAAATGAACAAACATGAGTATTATAGGACTTAAAAATGGGAATAGGTTGATCTTGAACTTGAACCAATTTCAACAAAAGTTCAACTTCAACTTCGACTTGAGGATTTTCACTACTAAGACTATGCCCGTGGGTTTTCAAAAAAATGAGGGTAACAACTGGCTCTGATTAGGGACTAGGACTGCTAAGGATCGATGACTGAATCTAGAATCTCAAATATCAAGACAACTTAAACTCTTATTTAACCAGGCTGACTCATCACAACAAAAACTTCTACTCCTACAGACACAGACCAAAAATTTATATACAAGAAAGGAAAAGAAAAGACTTGCAACTGGTAAAGCTTGAGATCTTGCCCATTATAGGATAGGGGTAGTTCATCTCCATCAATATATTTCAACTTGAATGAATTCGGACCTAGAGCTTGAGAGATCTCAAATGGTCCCTTCCAGAGAGACTCGAACTTACTGTGTGCTCCTCTTGGCTCTCGACGTTTATCCCAAAGAAGAATCTTATCACCAACCATGAATTTTCTTGGCCTAGCATGGTGATCAAAGATCTCCTTCACTTTCAGCTAATGACTGGTAATGTGATCAACTAACTCTTCCCTCTCTTCTTCAATTTTTGATAGATACATAATCCTCTTCTCCAATGAATTTTGAAAGACTTCATTCTCCACACATCTTTGCAATTCGGTAGAGGCTAATTCTAATAGAAGTGATAGCTAAGCTTCAACTCTAAATACAAATTCAAATGGTTTCATACCAATATCCCTCTTAGGAGAGGTTCTATCCACCCACAATGCCTCATATAACTTCTTGTGCCAATATTTACCCTTCTCATCTACCAGTTTCTTCATGATATTTATCAGGTTTTTATTTGTAGATTCCACCTAGCCATTTCCCTATGGAAAATAATCTGAAGAATGAGATAGGTTTATACCATGATCATAACAAAAGAGTTGAATCTCTCGAGAAGAGAAATTATGAGCATTATCGACCACAATCTTCAGGGGAACTTTGAATCTAGTGACAATGTTTTCTTTTAAGAATCTATGGACTATCTCAGAAGTGGTCACTTTGACTGGTATCGCCTCCACCCAATTGGTAAAGTAATCAGTTTCTATCAAAATATTTGTGTGTCTACCACTAGAAGTTGGGTTTATGGGACCAATAAAATCTAAACCCCACTGCTGGAAGGGTTCTTCAATAATCACAGGCCTTAGCGGTAAGGCAGCCAACTGAGATTTTCCTGAGAAAAGCTTACACTTCTCACAATTTTCTACCCACCTATATGCATCTTTAAATATTCCGGGCCAATAGTAGTAGTTTCTCAAGATCTTAAAGGCTATTATAGAGGAAGAATAGTGCCCCTCATAGGCTTCATTATGAAATGATTGCAATAACTTCTGTTGTTGTTCTTTGTCAACACAACACAAAAACATCCCATCTAATCCTCTTTTATACAGAACATTATCTACTATAACATACTTTGTTTCCTTAAGCCTCAGATTTCTTCTGTCTTTAGCTAATAGATGTTCTGGAGGCTCCCCGTAGGTTAGGAAGAAAGCTATGTCTGAGAACCATAAGTCATTTGTTGCTACAAATAGACAATTAGGTAAACTTTGTTCTTCTTGATTCTCAGCCATCAATTTACACAGGCCTTGCCCTCTCACCAACTTTGTAGGCTTAACCTCTAGATCAAATTCATGTACCTTTGCAACCCAACTAGCCCTATTATTCACTATAACTTCTTGCTGAGTAAGGATGGTTTTAACAATAGAATTCAGAATAAAGACCACAAAATGTGAATGAAGTATGTAATATATGAATTGTTTAACTTCTTTCACTACTTTGAATGCCTATTTTTCTATTTGTGAATAGTGTAACTCATGTTTCTTGAGTGGTACGCTCATGAAGGAAATAGGCACTTCTTCACCCTTGTCATTCTTTTGTAATTGTACCCTAGACATTGTGTGTTCTGATGCATAGTATTAGATGACAAAATATTTTTTAAAATCTAGATGTATTAATGTGGGAGAATTAGCTATAGCTTCCTTAATCTTACCGAATGATTTAACAGCTAGTTCATCCCATTTAAAACTCTACTTTTCACTTAATAGGTCTACCATTAGTTTTGATGTTTCAATGAAATCAAACACAAACTTCCTTAAGAAGTTAACTTGACTGAAGAAATATTTAATCCCTTTTCGATTAATAGGCAAACATAACTGCTGGATAGCTTTGACTCTTTCTGGATCAATTTTAATGCCCTCCTTTGAAACTAAGTGACCTAGCAACTTACCTTCTGTCACACAGAAAATTGACTTCTTCGGATTCAAGGAAACACCATGATCCCAACATCTTTGTAAAACTTCTTTTAGGTCCTTCAAATGCTTCTTACGCCTCCTAGAGAATACTATCATGTCATCTAGATAGATGGTGATGGTCTTGTTTAGCAAATGGTCAAAGGTGGAATTCATGGCTCTCTAAAATGTGGCTCCAGCATTAATTAGGCCAAAAGGCATTCTTCTATATGCGAATGTGCCCCAAGGTGTTGTAAAGGTTATTTTGTGCTGGTCTTCCTTTGCAACATTGATTTGATTGTAGCCTGAAAAACCATCAACTAATGACAACATCTCTGAACTAGCTACTGTCTGAAGAATCTGATCCATCATAGGTAAAGTGAAGTTGTCTTTAAGGCTTGATTGATTGAGGTTCCTAAAATCCACACATATTCTGATTTTACCAGTTCGCTTCCTCATAGGAACAATGTTAGCCACCCATGTAGAATGATGTACCGAGAAAATAATCCTAGCTTGAAGCATTTTATCAATCTCTTTAAAAATAGCATCCAACACCTTCGGATTGTATGTTCTCAATTTTTGACAAAATGCTGATGTACCAGGCTTCAAGGGAATATGGTGTGTGAACTGTCCTTGCCTGAAGTTTTTTAAATCTTCATAAATCCAAGAAAATACATCACCATACTCTTTCAATAACTTGGTGAAATGACCTCTTTCATCTTCATCACAACACACCCCTAAATTGACCATTTTGGGATTGAACTCGTCACCAATATTAATTTTTTCGTATTCACCTGAAGGAATACTATCCGGTATGTCAGGTGAATTCAAATAATAGTCTCTCCTATCAAACAACTTTTCAAACTCCACTAATCCTTTGGGTATAGAATTTCCTTTAAGTTGTATAACCTCTACTGAAGCACTAGATTCCTTTCCTGGACAAAATTCATGACATTCAGACTCTGATCCTTCATAATAGTTGGTTGAGAACTTATCCAATCCCTACAGAAATTCATTTATGTGAACATCATCTTTAAATACCTGCCAGGAAGAGGAGTTATCGGGAACATTAGGTCTGTGAATGAATTCAATGGTGTAACGATCATCTATGAAGTCTAGGTGTGGTATAAGTAGGGATGCTGACTTGGGAAGAGCATCAACTCTTGAGTTATATTATCTAGGAATCATTTCAATTGAAAAGGCTTCGAACCACTCGAGCTCATCCCATACCCTATTTTTTTAGTGTTTCAGTCTCTGATTTTTTACTGAAAACATGTTTTTGACCTATTTGACAATAAGTTCAACATCACCACATGCTCTTAAAAGTTTAATACCCTTCTTCTTGGCTTCTTCTAGACCCAACAATAGAGCTTCATACTCTATTGTATTGTTTGTGTTCTCAAATTCTTATTTGAATGAAAAAGGAAATTTTTGTCCAGCATGAGAAATGAGGACTACTCCAACCCCCGAGCCTATAGGAGAACAGCTGCCATCAAATTCAAGAATCCAAGGGACCTCTTCATCCACAGTCACTGGGTTTAAAACATTGTCCCCTGACAAAAAAACATAATTAGCAAACTCAGATTCTTGATACAAAATTTAGGATTTAGGATCCTCTGAGGGAAAGACTGTATACTTGGATTTGGGTTCTAGGAGGAGAGTAACTTTCTTATTCCCTATAGGAACTATGGCCTGAGACCAATCCAATTTTATTTTGCCACCTAGATCTCAACAAAAGGTTCTGCTAAGAAACATACCATAGCTGGCTGGAATATCAACTACTAAGATGGTTAATTTCATTCTCTTATCTGGGAAAGCTGCCAAGGCAACTTAAGCATCTTTAATCTAACCTAGGAGTGGGACTTGTTTAGCATCCATAGAATAGCAGTGTCCAAAGGTATCAATCATAGGAAGATCTAATGCTTTGGCGACAGATGAAGGCATAATATTATCCGAAGCCCCTGAATCAATAATACAGTTGTTTAATTTGAAACCATGAATGTACAGAGACACATAGAAAGGCTTAGGTTTCAAACCAAAAGGAATGGTAGGAGCGGGTTTCTGGACAAGTTTTTGTTCAATTGTCTCTCCCTTCTTTTCAGGTTGTCCTTTAAAACATGCATTGTTTGTCTGTTGAATGTTAGGTTCAGTAGGAAGACCTTTGACATAAGTAACTAATTTATCTAATTCCCAAGGATTCATTTTCAAATATTCTGCAGCAGAAATTTTCACTTTTGAAGTTTTACAAAAATCAACTATACTAAAAGGGGAATCAAATTCAGACCTTTTCATAACTTGCTCCTCCAGAGTGCCTATTTTTAGAATCTTTGGATGATCACTAACCTGCCCTTCACTACCTTTAGTTTTTGCATTTGACCAATTAATCACCTTTCCTCCACATTGGTTTCTTGTCAAGACTGAACAAGAGGTATCCTCTAAGGTTACCAATATGTCTCCCCCCCTTTGAGAGTTTGATTCATATTCAAGGTTAAAGTTTCTAGAGTCGCCAGGCACCTCAGAGGATATGTCTTCAATAGTCACCTTTGTTGCTTCTTTCTCAGCTTCAAGTTGCACATGTCTTATGTTTTTAGGACATGAGACTCCCTCATGTTCATCAGTAAGATGGAAAACACACATGTTACTTTTATTTGGTGGAGGTTCAATCTGCAATCTCTGCTGAGCAGGGGGTAAATTAAATTGTTTTCCAAAGTTTGAAGGTCCTTGAGTTGGGTATTTGCATGGAATATCTTGATAGGGACTGGTAGTTTTAGGCAATTGTCACTTGATGGTTATCAAATCATTCATTAATCTTTGAATTACAGGGTTTGACGATGAGGAGGTAGAGGTTTGAGAGTTAGAAGTTTGAACATCTTTTCTCCATTTGCCACTTGTTATGAGATCATCCTCTAGTTCAATGGTGAGAGCCTGAGTTGCTACTAAGGTGGCTGGCCTAGCTCTTTTTAAAGGAAATGCTACATTTGGAGGCATAGCATTTAAGAATTTTTTATTTTTATTTTCATCATTAGGTCTACTTGCTGCTGGAATTACTTGAATTCCTTTATTGAATCTTGCCACAAACTCTCTCATGGGTATTTGAATCTCCCTCTTCATCTGACTTAATTGAATCAAAAGGGTGTTTGCATCATCAGATGATTTAAACCTAGTCTCAAATTCTATTTTCATGGAATCCCAATCAGTAATGGAGGCATGTGGTAAACTATGAAACCACTCAGCTGCAGTCTCAGTTAAGGTCAAGACAAAAAGCCTGACAGCCACATCTGTAGTGCCCGCTGCTAAAAATCTGCATGCTGTATTGAAAGTGTTCAAGTGATCCTCAGGGGTTTTCTTTCCATTACCACTAAATTTGGGTAAGATGTCATGACCTTTAGGAAGATTTCCAAGATTTGCACCTAAGCTCAAAGGTCCTCCATCAGCACCCCAGGGTTGATTCTATGCCATAGTAGATAAAATGATATTCAAGGGGTGTAGATTTATAAAGGTAGGAGTTAAGGTTCTGGGTGAGACCAAGGAACTAAAAGTAGTTATAGGGGTAGACTTAGTGGGAGAAGAAGGCCTACTGGCAGTCTTATACTATCTTTGCCTAGAAGGAGTCTGAGGCTTAAAATTAAGCTTAGCTAGATCTTCAAAATCAAAATGTAATAGACCTTTTTCTCTATCTCCCCTAGTAAATCTCTTCTTAGCCAGTTTATTGAAGATGAACTAAAACAAATAAAGAACTAGTTATTCTCAGGGCCTTTGAACTGCTATGTCAACTATAGTAGCTTCTTGGACTACAGGAAAACCTCTGAGCCACTCTCTGATTTCTTCCTCTTCTTCAAGGACTAACCTCGCTTGATGGTATTGCTGATCATTAGTTCTCAGTTTCTAGGCTGCTACATTAAGGTCAGCAATTATATCCTCTTCAGTATCAGAAAACTCTAGGCTTGGTTGCAAAATTGGAGGAAGTTCTTGTTGACTAGGAATAATGTCAGTGGGAAACACCATGGCTGATCATTAAAATACAAGAATAATGATCTTGGTCTATTCTTAGACGTTCCCCAGCAGAGTCGCCAAAAACTGTTAGAATACAATTTTTCCTTTTCTTGAAATTAATCTTGGGCTCTTTCAAAGAATGAATAGAAGGGAAAAAGAAAACTCAATACTAACAAATGAGTTGCGAAAAGCCAACTCTCTACAAATTCTGAAGGTGCAACTCCTTGCTAGTGGATTTTCAATATAATTTCATTTAACAAAGAATGAATAACATACATGCTTTTAACCAGAAAACACATAAGGACAAAACACTCATTCCATCACCATGAAAAGAATCTGCAGAATTTAAATATCATTCACTTCTGATATTATCAAAAGACTCACTATTTAAACCAAATCTTCCACTAATTCCCTCTATTGTTTCAACCATAAAATTAACCAACATAACAGTCAAACTTTCTTCAAATATAATTTATTTCCATAAGAAAATAGATCATACATTGATAAATAATAGTATCTACCACTTCAAAAGCTTAAGCATATATATGAAACCATAGGATAGCATATATATTCTATTATATCAATTTCAAAAAACTCAAAACATAGACTTCATGAAAATAGTTCCAAAAGTCTCAGAGAGCTGAACCCTTAATCAGTTAAAAGTTTTGCAATATATAGCCACACAGGGCTTCCATAACTAACTTGGTAAAAATTGTCTTCTTGAAAGGAAATAATCCTAGATCTAAAAACTATCCTAACGGAAAGCATAAAAACTGGATCTAGAGCCAAAAATGCCTTCCAACTACTGCCATGTATTCTTGACAGTTACGAAGCTGAGGTTACTACAAGCCACATTGCTTTCTAGTCTTCAAAAGCGGCTGTAAATGTGGATATCACCAGCTGATGAGGTAAACCGATAAAATTGATCCTCTGCTTCCAAACTTCACTTTCCCTTTCTATCTCAGATATCTTCTCTTTGTGCATAACCAGATGATCTTGCTGAAGAATCATCATCGATTATATCTAGGCTATCTTCGAGAAATGTTTATCTATAGGTGTCTTCATTCTTTTAAACTCATTGAACTAGGCATCTACCTCTTTGATTACCCATTCAATTTTTTTATCTGATCTCTCCTGAAGCTTCTAGCATTGCTCCCTAATCCATTTGATGTCGCTTAAAATAATTTCATTAATTATTTTTAGCCCTTTCATGAGATCTCTTATCTCAGTATTTCCCAAGACTATGGCTTCATTTCTCCACTCAATACACTCCTTTATAACATAAAGGACTTTATCATCCAGCCCTAGCACTAATTTGTCCATAAGGAACTTTTTCAAACCGTATTCCTCGACTTCCTCAATCCAATGGAGTTCTTTAACCAAGGTGGGTTTCTCCAGCTCCCATTCTTCAATGCTAACCTTTGTCTTTTTTATCAAGTGATCTCCTCCAATGTGTGTTTGACCCATATGACCTATCTACTTGACAACCACTATTTTTACATGCTCAACCCAATCATTGAATGTTTTTCTCACCACTTTACTCCTCTGCACTTGATGAAGAAAGCGTTGATTGTCAAGGGACTTCATATCTATGGAAGCAGACATCTCGCTTAGAGGAATAGGTTCAGGATGCTGAATGGCATTGATGTATTGTGCCATACTCTTTATTTCATCCTTCATGTCCTATTTATCCCTGGCGTCTTTCCAGACCCTACTGGCAATCTTTTTATTTGATACTTTGAAAAATCTCATGTCAGCGATTCTGGTATCTTTTCCCAAATCTACCTTGGATATTTGAAAATCCTAAACTAAGGTCTCCTCTTCAATCTTATCATCTACAGGCTTTGCAATCTCAGCCACCCAGTAGCCATTATTTTCATCAAGGTCAATCCTAGATTCCATCTTTGCCTTCTTAACCTTGGAATTTTTCCCTAGGTATTTTCTTACTACGTCATCAATAGGTACTAAAAGAGGAACCACATTCCTTTTCTTTGTTATTGGGGTCTCCATCCATGAAGGGGCATCAAAAGCATTCTCTATTCCCTATGGTGCCTATTGATCATCCACCATCTTAGCTACACTATGATCCTCAACAGGATCTGAAGAATCTAAATCCACGATGACACCATGAGTAGCTTTCTACCTCCGAGTCTTTTCCCTTACCCTTACACTTGATCAGGTTACTCGGACCTCTGGCTTAGCTGGGTGTTAAACTTTAACTTGAACTTGAACTTGCAGAGAAATTGGTTCAAGTTCAGGTTCAGGTTTGACTTTAGATCTACCTTTTCCTCCACAAAGTTGATTAATGCTTACGTTAGTCAAAATAGAAGTTTTCTTTAACAAATGTTTCTTTTTGGTTTTCACTTGTCCTTTAGAAGACTGCGAAGGAGTAATAGAAATTCTTCTCTTTGATAACCATGCCTCTATTCTCTCAATAACTCTACTCATCTTAACATGTAGATCATCCTCCTCTGGTTCCAACCAATCAAATGTGGGGATTGGAAGAGTTTCAACCTTCTCAAAATATAAGGAATCCAGAACATCAGTCTCATTGTCTTCCTCTATTCCATCTGTATTCATACTCAGCCTGAAAGTAATGATTTACCTCAAAGTTAACCAGGACCATAATATTTTCCTCACCTCCAATTCATCATGACAACCAATCCAAAAATCTTCTAGCTCTGGGAGATGCATGAATGTCTCTAGTACATTGAGATTGGCAATTGCATAGCCTCTATAATCAAAGTCATACCTGGGGATATAAGATTGTAAGCAAAAGGCATTCAATTCTTCTTTCACAACCTGAGCATCCTAGAAAATTTTTCATCTATAATGCCCTAACTCAATCAGGAATAGAATACCCAAAGATTTCCTTGGGGTCCCAGCCTTCTGGTCAACTAGAACAAGCTGTCTGCATAGCTCCATTAGGACTATATCATCCAATCAAAATCTAGGAAGTTTAAAGGGTTCTCCATCAAATACTCCTACCCTGAGATAAGTAAATCTTGAAAACTATATGAAATGACATCCATACACATTGATTACCTATTTTTCCTCTTTAGAAAGTCTAGAATTATCTTTACCTCGCAGCTCAAACACCATCTTTCTTAAAAATCTATCATTTACCATTTTATAAACACTAGGAAACTTTTCTTTCCGTAAGCAAGTAAAGTAATCATAAACCCTCATATCATTCATCCATACTTCATGGGGTAGTCCTTCCCAGGCTCGGTAGCATGCTAAGACATAAATCAAGTAGGAGGACATATAAAATGCAGACAAATTATTGACACTTATGAGTTCCTTATGAAGTTTGTTTTCTATTAGGTGAGCCCAGTCAAGAAATTTATCCCCTTCTATAATTTTCTGGACAAAAAAAAACATCCATCTTTCCCAATGGAAAGCATGAGAATTCCCCTTTACCCTATTCAAATGAAGTACCATATCAGCTATAGCTTTGTAGAAGTGCTCAATTTTAAGAGGCTTTGGCAACCTAGACTCGCCTTTCTCTAGTTTCGCAAGCCAGGCCTGGGCTATTGATGAATTGTACATTTTCTTCTCTACTTCATACACACACTCTGATTTAGTGTAAGTCCATGGATCGTATGGTTCTTGATCTAAAATTCATAGTGCTGCCATTATTGTTTCTCTACTGATTTTAACAAAAATCTCCCCCAAGGCATCCCTAAAGAACCTATTCTTAGCATCATATTTATTAGCAGATTCCAACACCAGTTCGGGGAAAATCATGGTTGAGGGAAATGCAACAGCCTCTAAAATTCTACTTTCTAATAATTTTCTAGAAAAAGATCCTTCTGAAGCACTTTAGACTCTATTACAGAGCTCCCCTAGGTTTACATTTAGCAAGAAGGTATCCGCTATGTCTGGCAGGGAAACTAGTAGGTGGGTTCTACTCTCTTCCTTAGGAAGTTTTGGGCAAAACAATGGCATCTTATCAATATGAAGGAAAAGACTTGTAACATAGAATGAGCTTCTGTAATCTGAAAACTTCAAAGGGAAAGAAAAACTCACCACTTTCTTGCACAACAATTTCTTGCAAATTTTCACCACCAGTTCCGTAGCTCCTTCTTCCTTCTCCAAACAAAAGTAACTTAATGAAGAAGCCTTAATCAATCCTCATTTATTCACAAATACCTTAAGATCTCATCAAATCTTCAAAGCATGTAGGTAATAAATTTCATAATGGAGGAATGATTGATTTGATTGGCCGAGCAACTATTAATTAATGTGCCAGGTTTATCAGTGCAAAAATCTCAATTCCCAAGGAAAAATCTCGATCTTCATATCTACATATTAATTACTCCCTCTACGTCACGTCATCATTTCCAATTTTTCATGTATGCACCATCTCATCAGATAAGAAAACCTTCATACGACATTTTCAAACTCTATACAAACACTTGGAGCACTTCGGAACAGAATCCTTCTTTTTGAAAACTGGACACTGCTGCCAAATTTCTCATATATAAGCTATCCTATTACAATCAAGAACTTGAACTTGAACTAACTTAAGATTCGAGACTGGGTTCAAGTTCAAGTTCTTCTTTGAGACTGACCAACCTTTAAAGAAATGAACAAACATGAGTATTATAGGACTTAAAAATGGGAACAAGTTGATCTTGAACTTGAACCAATTTCCACAAAAGTTCAACTTCAACTTTGACTTGAGGATTTTCCCTACTACAACTATGCTCACAGGTTTTGAGAAAAATGAGGGTAACACTTTTCATGTTGCATATTGTATTTGATTGGTAATAATTATATGTTATTAACTAGTAATCAGTAAAAGTACAGATAGAATACTATTTTAGTTTACCGAGTTGTAGAAGTTTTAGTAAATTATTTTTGGATATACATTTTGTGATTGGGACTGTGGATAACTGATTCACCCCCCTCTTAGTTATTCCAACAATTTGTATTAGAGAGTTGGTTGCTTGGAACATACTTTTAAGGACTTCAGCACAAAGATATCAAAATGTATAAGAGGGAAGTGCCAAAGTTGAACGAAAATAACTTCATAGTATGGCAAACCCGAATGAAGTTGCATGTATCTGGAATTGGGAATTATGCCATTACACTAATGGAGAATGGATACATTGCACTGTCCACTGCTCCCTTGACCCTTGATCAACTAAGAGACAGGCATCAACATAATGTTACTATGATGGATATTGTTGCTACCTATATAGATGCTGAATTTTAAGATATTAAAAATTGCACTATTGCTAAAGGTATGTGGGATAAACTTGCTCAAGTTTATAGTGGTGATGTGAATGTCAACAGAGATAGAGATGAAAACTTAAGGGGTAGATTCGATGATATGAAGATGAAGGAAGGTGAAAATATTGTGTACTACACAAATAGACTAAAAGAGGTAGTACATGCTATTAGAGAATCTGATGATGTTATTGATGAAGAGATAGTGGTAAGAAAAGTTCTCAGAACCTTATTGTCGGTCTATGCAATCAGAATATCTACAATTCATGAAACAAGGTCTACATCTGGTAACAACCTTACTCTTGATAATCTGATTGGTAAGCTTACAACCTTTGAACTAAATAACTTTGATAACAATGTTGTACCATCTGTTCAATATGATTTTATGTCTTCTCTGAAGATTGGTAAGTCTAGTAGCAAAAATAAGAATGATGATAGTGATAGCAATACTGATGATGAGCTTGATGAGCTTGAAGCTCTTATGACCAGAAGGTTACCTAAAGGTAAAGGAAGGTATACAGATAAATTACCTTTAGCATGCTTTAATTGTAAAGAGGTTGGTCATATTGCTGCTAGATGTCCACACAGGAAAGATGATGACATAAACAAAGATGAATATGGTGAAGGAAGCTATGGGAGAAGAGGAAACAGAAGTTACTGACACTATAAGAGAGACAACCAAGACAATAATGACAAACTAAATAAGGTGTGCTACATTACAGAAGAAGATTTCAAAGATACTGACACTGATGAAGATGTGGAGGTAGTATTTGTTGCAATGAAGGATGAAAGGTATGTAGAGAAAACACTTATCTATAAGGTTAATAGGAATGATACATGGATTATAGATAGTGGTTGTACACATCATATGACTGGTGATGAAGAGAAATTTGATCATCTTGAAGAACACAATGGAGGATCTGTTAGAATGGGTAATGATGCACCCTGTATGGTTAGAGGAAAAGGATCCTTGATGATAAATGATAAAATAAGATGTGATAATTCTTATTGGGTAAAAGGTCTAAACTATAATTTGCTAAGTGTGGGATAGCTGAACAATTCAGGCCACCAAGTTTCTTTTGAGAGAAAGAAAGTGAAGATATATGATGATGGAGGAAGACTTATTGGATCTAGAACACAATCGACAGGTAATTTTCTTTATCTTGATAATGATGAGTCTTCTTGTTTAATGATGAAAGATGAAGATGCATGGTTGTTCCATAAGAGGTTATGTCATGTGAATTTTGATAACATGATTAAGATCAATAAAATGAAAAAGGTTAGAGGTCTGCCTAACTTATCTAAGCTTGATCATGTTATGTGTCATGAATGTGAGAAAGGTATAATGACAAAATCTAGTTTCAAAAGAAAAGATTATTCAACAAAGAAATTACTTCAATTAGTGCATACTAACCTATGTGGTCCTATGAGAACTCAAAGTTACTATGGAGACATATATTTTATCATTTTTGTTCATGATTGTACAAGATTAATGATAGTCATGTTCTTGAAGGAAAAATCGGAGACATTTAAGATGTTCAAGTGGTATAAAGAAAAAGTTGAGAAAGAGACTGGTAACTAATTGAAATGCTTAAGATTTGATCGAGGTGGTGAATTTATTTATGATGAATTTACTAACTTTTGTAATGAGCATGGTATAAAAAGATAGGTCTCTGCATCGAGGACACCACAGCAATATGGAATAGCTGAAAGGAGGAATAGGTCAATCATTGACTATGCAAGGACACTGATGTTGCAAAAGAATGTTGCTCAGGCATACTGGAGAGAAGTTGTCAGCACAACTGTTTATGTTCTAAATCAAGTACAACTAAAGGACACTAATAAGACACCCTATGAGTTATGGTTTAGTCACAAACCCACAGTAAGTTATTTCAAGATTTTTGGAAGTAAATGCTTTATTCTGGAAGATGAAAGAAATGGTAAGTTTGACTCAAAAGGTGATGAAGGGATATTTATGGGATATTCCACTTAAAGTAAAGCATATAAGTGTCTTAAAAAAGTAACTAATAAAATGATTGAGAGTACTAATGTTTGAGTTGATGAGTTTGATGAAAAGAATGCAGAGGAAAGCACAATGGAACCAGAAGACTACGGTAGATTCAATTACATTGAAAAAAAAGAGTACCTACTGATGTAGCAGATAGTGACAACCAGTCCACAAGAAAACAATACCAAGGAATAGGAAAAAGAAACCGACAAGCAAGAAGTACCCACCGAGCAAGAAAATGAACCTTCACATGATGAACAAGAAAGAAGAAATTGGATACTGACAAGTTTTTTTAGAAGATATCATCCTGAGACACAAATCATTGGAGATAGACAAGATGGCATGCAAACAAGAAGTAAAGTAAGACAAGGTATATGTCTAGGTTGTGAATATGAACAAAAGAATGTAAATGTTGCATTAGAAAATGATGAATGGGTTAATGTAATGAAAGAGGAAATAGAATAGATAGAGAAGAACAAAACTTGGAGTTTAGTACCTAGACCTAAGGAAAATAATGTTATCGATACTAAGTGGATATTCAGAAACAACCTTAATGAGAATGGAGAGGTAATAATGAACAAAGCTAGATTAGTATGCAAGGGATATGCATAGGAGGAAGGAATAGATTATGGTGAAACCTTTGCACCTGTTGCTAGATTAGAAGGAGTCAAAATGTTACTTGCATATGCTACCCACAAAAAGTTCAAAGTTTACCAAATGGATGTCAAATCAGCTTTTCTGAATGAGATACTTGAAGAAGAAGTCTACATAGAACAACCTGAAGGGTCTGTTGATCCATAAAACAAAGATATGGTATGTAGATTACATAAACCTTTATATGGTTTGAAGCAAGCACCGAGAGCCTGGTATGAAAGGATGCATAACTATCTACTGAGTATTGGATTTGTTAGAACAAGTGGGAACACTAATCTGTACATGAAAGGAAATTCTGATGATACTATCTTGATTACTGAGATATTTGTGGATGACATGATATTTGGAGTACAAGATCAAATTTTTATGTCATTTTCTGATGAAATGAAAATTGAATTTGAAATGTCTATGTTTGGAGAGATTAAGTTCTTTCGAGGCTTACAAGTGATTCAATAGAATGATGGTATATTCATCACACAATCTAAATATATAGAGGAAGTCTTGAAGACATTTGGTATGGAAGATGCTAAACCTATGGGAACACCACTGGCTACTGGATGTAAAATAACTAAAGAAGATGGAACTATTAAGGTAAATTAGACACTGTACAAATCCATGATTGGTAAGTTAATGTATGCCATTCATAGTAGACCTGATATAGAACATGTTGTTCGAATAGTTGCTAGATTTTCTACAAACCCTAGAGAGTCACACATGATTGCTACAAAGAGAATCTTAAGATACCTAAAGAAAATTGAAGATTATGGACTGTGGTATCCTGAGAAAGGCAAGTTTGAACTGAAGGTATACACTGATGTTGATTGGGTTGGAAATGTGGATGATAGAAAAAGTACCACTAGAGGAGCACTCATCTTTGGTGAAAGACTTGTTACATGGACAAGTAAGAAATAGGCTTGCATTTCTTAGTCTATAGCTGGAGAAAAATATGTTGCTACTGCTACTAACTGTTCAAATATTGCATATATCAAGCAAGTGTTAGAAGGAATAAATGAGGTAATCACTGAGCCGGTGATTATATGTTGTGATAACACCAATGCTATTAATATTTCAAAAAATTTGGTGATGCACTCTAAAACAAAGCATATATCAATTAAGTATCACTAATTAAGGTAACAAGTGTAGGAGAAGCAAGTTAAGGTAGAGTTTGTTACATCAAAAGAATAACTTGCTGACATATTTACAAAGCCTCTACCGAAGGATACATATGAATACTTGAGGACTAGACTTGGGGTCTGTCCCTTGTCTATCGCTCACTAAGGTGATCTAGAGGTTGCATCAGCCTAATCTTATCAGAAGATCATACACGTTGATGCAGAAAAGTTCACACTTTGGATTTTTGTCTATGGTTGTGAAAGGTTGAAGTACTGGAAAAGATTTGCATAACAGTATACCGAGATATGGAGAATGTACTAGACAACAAAGAGTTACATGGCTACTACAAAGCTATATGTTTGTATTGTTTTTTGGCATTGCTGTCAAAGGGAGAGAGATCAATATGAAGAATATGGAGCCAAAGACAAAGGGAGAGAGATACAAAAAAGTTAGCTGAAAAGATCATATCTGCAAAACCTAGTCTTCACTTGCAAAAGATTTTATGTAATGTAGTGATTAAATATATTAAGCTAGGGAGAGCTTGTACTGTTACATCATTTGTTGATAGAGTTGTAGATTGCATGTTTGGTATGTGTATGGCATATTTCATATTTCTTGTGTTGCCATCAATGCCAAATGGAGAGATTGATGAACTACAACTGATTTGAATACATTGTATAACTTGAAGATCTATGATTTTAGATCACTGAGTTGTTGATTAGATATGTAAGATGGTTAAATCAGTAATATGTTGTCATTGATGTCAACTAGTTTTGACAGTACTTATCTTGTAAGTTACTATACCCAAACATCTATAGAAGAAGAAAAAAATAGATGAAGAACAAAATATATCTACATGAGAAAGATGGATATGACAGATAAGGATAAGGAAAACATTGGGTAACTTACGAATGAGTCTATGACCTTTTGTTATTGACTTTATTATGTTTCATTCATCTATGATGAAGGATAGAGAAAAATGCAAAGGCAGTGTTGTCGGTTAAAGAACCATTTCAGTATACACCGATGCAGTGTAGTGTATACCTATCATAGTATAAATCGAGCTTGTGATCACTGACACATTTCTTTGTTAACCGAGTAGAAGAAAAGAACTAAATGACTAATTTAGCTAAAGGGAGTTGATGAGCTGTAAAGTACCTTGAAATAAGAGATGAAGATAATGTTTGTTACAAATATCAATAGCTAACATAATTCAAAGAAGATCTAATGGATTGAAACAAAATGTGTTATTGACACATCAGTTGAGGAAGGTTTAAGTGACAAAATCTGATGGATGGAATTAAAATGGTTTACTCGTCTATTTAAGAGATTGGGATTTCATGATGAAATCATGTGGGGAGAAGGAGACTATAGAAGATATCACATGAAAAAGCTTCATGCATCCTTGATCAGACTGGTTAAGGAGAACCAAATTGTAGAGATTACCGAGCGTTAGAAAGCTATTACTGAGCGACAATAAGTTACTGCATATTGATTGAAACAAAATTGAAATATTGATCAAAGGATTTGAATGAGCTTAACATAGATCTGATAATCTACAATTGAAGTTGTGTTGTAATCAGATCAACTGTTGTTACATTTTAACCATTGTAAATAGAGAAATCTCTTAACAGAGTGGACTAGAAAGTCTTGTAACGTCATTCATAGAGTGTACATTTGTTATCCTGTCAACCCCATAGTGAATGTTGGTTGAACGATAATGATTGGTCTAAAATTATCTAACAAGGTCACACCTCACAGTGTGTTTGTAACCTTTAACAGGGTTGGGTCTTCACCAACCTCACTTCAGAAGATAACAATTTTTGGGTTGCCGGTCCCATGTGGTTTTTCCCTTCACAGGGTTTCCACATTAAATCTCTTATGTTATGTATTGATTGTGATGATTGTTTGATTCATACTTTGGATGTTGCATATCAGTTTGGATCGGTAATCATTATATGTTATTAACTAGTAATCGGTAAAAGTACAAATGGAATACTATTTTAGTTTACCGAGTTGTAGAAGTTTTAGTAAATTATTTTTGGATATACATTTTGTGATTGAGACTGTTGATAATTGATTTACCCCTCTCTCAATTATTGTAACATGCATAACATAGTAAACTAAAGAATATGCATAACAGTAAAGCAAATGAACTCATAACACATTATTTGTTCTCGAGGAAACCCTTGCCAAGGGAAAACTCTAGTGGGGATGGTACCCACAAAGATTTACTAATCAAAAGTATCTTGTTAAGGATGTTGACCTTGTTAGGAGCCTATTACATGCATATAGTGTCTCAATCCTGATTAAGGGGCTTTAGGCCTTGTTAGAATCCTCAACCATGCTAAGAGTTGGTAGTATAAAATATGATTACTAGATGAGCCCACTACCCAAATAAGTAATGTACAATGATTATTGATTACAAAATATGGCTAGGTACATAACCTTATATTGCTTTCTTTTCTTTCACAAATTTGCATCAATATCTCTTTTCTTATATGTTCACTATACCATCTATATCATTACAATTGCTTCTTCTTCACATTACATATGCCTTATATTTATACAAGTTATTAAGACTAATAACTCTTACAGTCAGCTTGACAAAAGCATTATACCAAATACATATTTACCCAAGGGTTAACATATAGGATGTCATCCCTTTATATTGTTAAGACATTATTTTGATAAACAAAATAATCCCTTGGCTCTTTACCAATCCTATCTTCATATATTGTCCTGTTGGCTTGACACTGTCTCTGGTAAAACTATCATAACTTCTTCTGTATATTCCATACTGACTTTCCCTCTCAAGTGATTCTTCAATAGTCATCATAGTACCTATGTTCAAGTTTGCAAGCACTGAACTTACTCCAATCATCATCACTAATCAAAACCATCT
Source organism: Chamaecyparis obtusa (assembly GCA_027943335.1). NCBI lineage: Eukaryota > Viridiplantae > Streptophyta > Pinopsida > Cupressales > Cupressaceae > Chamaecyparis > Chamaecyparis obtusa. The sequence goes on along the minus strand of BSBK01004322.1, from coordinate 85,502 downwards.
CTGGGTACACTGGAAAAAAAAACACTATCTACTTAGATAATTTTTCTTTGCGTTCTGTCACAATTGCTCACTGTCATATGCGATCTTCATGTAAATCATATGTTTCCATAATGAAAAAATCTAAGTATCTAACTCATCCAAATTTCCAATAGGTTGAACTAGCCAACCCTTAGGTGCTCCCGCACCAATCTCCCCCTCTGTACAAATAAGCTAGAGAATAGTAGGGGACAACAAGGAGAGATCAACTCCTAGTTTGGGGAATTTTCTCTCCTCCACCCATGTAGCCTCAGATTCTAGATGGTTCTACCACTAGACAAGATGATCCATCTAATTTTTGTGCCTGGTCTTCCTTTCTACTCTAGATTCCAAGATTTTCTCTTCTTGAAGCTTGGCTTTAGTAGGTAAAAATTCCTCATGTAAGACTTCCTCAGAATTTGGTTCCTCTTTTCTAGCAATAGGTCTATTATAGGACACAAAATCTTGCACATTAAATACTGGTGAAATGGTGAAGTCTATTTGTAAGTTAATCATGTAAGCATTAGCCCCATATTTGGCTAGGAATTTACATGTTCCCACTCTCTTCATTTGTAGTTTGGTAGGGACACCTTTTTGCAATCTAGTTTTATTCAAATGCACCATGAAAAGGTCACCTACCTCAAACTATACATCCTTTCTCCTCTCATCTATTTTTTCCTTCAATTTTTGGGTAGCCTCAATTAGAGTCTTCTTGACTTGTTCATGTATCTCCTGCATGGTTTGAGAGAAATCTTCAGCATGGACACTTCTATACTCCATTTGTCCCAAGTCTCTTAACTCACAAATTCCCCTAGGATGCAATCCATAAACTATCTGAAATGGACTTTGGCCAGTAGTCTTATTGACAATTTCATTATAGGAAGACCCTCCATGTAGAAGTACTTGATCCCATGTCAACCCATACTCCTTGGTTAAGCATGTAAGTAGGTTTCCTAACACCCTATTGATCACCTTAGTTTGACCATAAATTTTTGGATGGTAAGCTAATCCAAAAGCCAAATTAGTTCTCAATCTACTTCATAATGTATTCAAAAAATGTCCCATGAACTTGGGATCCCTATTTGAAACAATTCTTAGGGGAAGGCCATGCAGCCTCACAACCTCCTTGAAGAAGAGTTGAGATATATGGCTAGCTTCATGGGTAGTCTTACAAGGGATCAAATCGATCATCTTACTAAATCTCTCAACTACCACATATATACTATCCAATCCTATTTTGGTTTTGGGAAGTCCCATTATGAAGTCCATGCTAATGAAATCCCATGGCCTACTAGGAATGGGTGAAGGCCAGTATAAGCCTGCATTGCTAGCTCCTCCTTTAGCATTTTGAAATATCACACATTGTTTGACATACCTTCTCACATCTATAGGTTTCTTAGGCCAATTGTAGAACCTTTGTACTAGTTCCAATGTCTTATTGAGGCCAAAATACCCACTAAGATTACCATTGCGCTTATCTTGAGTGAGGTTTTCCCTCATTGACCCCTTGGGTAAACATAGTCGGTTCCCCTTAAACAAAAGATTTCTTTGAAATGTATATTATGCAAATTCATTATGGAGATGATTCTGAAAGTCAGAACATACCTTGTGAGCTTAAGAGAAATCCTCATCATCCTTGTAGAGGTCTTAAAAACTGTCTATGCTAATGCTTTGGAGCTGAACTTCTTGGAATGTCAGCAATCTCCTACTTAAAGCATCTACTACCTTATTCATTTTCCCTTTCTTATGCTTTATGATGAATGTGAAGGCTTTAAGATATTCCATCCACTTCAAATTCCTATTAGTCAACTTGTCTTGTGTGTTGATGTAGCTTAAGGCTTGGTTGTCTATGAAAACAAAAAATTCCTTAGATAGGAGATAATGTCTCCACTTCCAAGGTTATTCAACCAAGGCATATAATTCTAAATCATAGGTTGTGTATTTCTTCTTAGCTTCATTAAGCTTCTCACTAAAGAAAGCTATATGCCTATCCCCCTAGCTCAACACTCCACCTACTCCTACCCCACTTGCATCACACTCCAAGATAAATAACTTGTCAAAACTTGGCAATAGGAGAATAGGTTGGGTGGCTACTTGCTCCTTCAAATTTTCAAATCCTTGGCCTGCATCACGAGTTCACCTAGACTTGGTCTTTATCCCACCTTTGATTGTGTCCAATACTATTTCACAAATCCCATTGAAGTTCTTAAAAAAAATTCTATAAAATTGGGCCAATCCATTGAATCTTCTTACCTCTATCTGTGTCGTTGGTGTAGGCCAGTTTAGTATAGTTTCAACCTTTCCTAGGTCCATCTTCAAAGTGCCTTGAGAGACTACAAATCCTAGATAAACTAGCTCTTGATTGAGGAACTCACACTTTTCTAAATTGATTGCCAGTCATTCTTCATGTAGCTTTCTTAAGACTATCTCCAAGTGTGCTAAGTGTTTAGCTTTTGTCTTGCTAAAGATGAGTATATCATCTAGATATACCACTAAAAAATTTCTTATATAGTCTTTTATCACTTCATTCATCAACCTCATGAAGGTTCTAGGGGCATTAGTAAGCCCAAATGGCATAAAAATCCACTCATGCAACCCCTCAGTGGTTTTGAAGGTTTTTTTCCACTTATCCCCATCGTTGATTCTAATTTGATGGTATCCACTCTTGAGGTCCAATTTTGTAAAGTATTGTGCTCCTTCAAGGAAATATATTAGATCAATTATTATAGGTATAGGGAATCTATATCTAATGGTGATTCTATTAATGGCTCTATAATTATTGTAAAGCCTTAATTTACCTCTTTTCTTATGCCAAGACCACAGGTATTGCACATGGACTAATATTCCTCCTTACCAATCCTTAGTCAAGTAACTCTTTTACTTGCCTAGCCACTTCTTGGTTTTGTTCATGCGTTAGCTTATAGTGTACCTTTTTTGGTAAAGAATCACAAGGTACAAAGTCAATATGATGACTTCTGGCTATTTTAGGAGGACAAGTTTTAGGTGTGCTATCACTAACTATGTCACTAAAGTTCTCCAACATTTGTTGTACTTCTATTGGTATAGATTTTCCTTCTCCATAGGTTCCATCACTATGGAATACCCTATATGGCCTTCTATTGAAGTATGTTAAGGAACTCTTTCCCACTAATAAGTAGCATACTAGGACTCTTAGTGTGAAATTCATCTTCTTCTAATAGAGAATGGATCTTAAAACATTGCTCCATCCTTCATTAATTAAATAGTGTTCTCCTATCTATCACGGATAGCCTATTTGTCATACTACAAGGACCTTCCTAAGAGAAGATGGAAAGCATCCATGGGTAGCATATCACAAATTATTTTTTCCTTGTACCCTCCAATGGAGAACAATACCCATGTAAATTCATTCACCAAGACACTTTGTCCTTTATTCAACCATGTGACCTTGTAGGGACTTTTGTGTGGCATATTTACCAATTTAAGCTTCTTGACTGCTTCCTCTGATATGATGTTATCTATGGAACCAGAGTCCACAATCACCTTACATACCTTGACAAGTATCTTTCACCTAACCCTAAAGAAGGCTCTCCTCTATTTGGGTTCCTCTTTCACTAGTTATCTGATCAAAAATCTCCTAAACATCATATTCTCACCCATCTTTGATTCTATTTGATTCACCTCTGGAGACTTAATACTTGATGTGTCTTCTTGTGCAAAGGCCACTCTTTTCTTTGAATTTAAAGAGGAGGCCTTCTTTGGACACCTATAAGTAGGTTATCCTGGCTTCCCATAGTTATAGGACTTCATGATTGTAAAATAGGAGCTACTTATACCTCCACTACCACCTCTTCCTCTATTAGACCTACCATGAGATCCTCTGGCTCTAAAACCTCCTCTAGATTTTTCTTAACTACTTTGTTCTAGAAGTTTGGACTCCACATGGCTCCTTTCATCATTTCCTCTTCCTTGATAACCACCTCTGTGACCCCTTTGGTGTCTACCTTGACCACTATTTCTTGAACTTGAATCTTTCTTCCTTCTAGCCTTGTCTTAAATCTTTAGTTCCAAATGGTAGCACTGGTGTACTATTTTGGGAATTAAGAGGCTCATTTCCTCTTGAATTGATGAATTCAAGCTAGTAAGATATCGATCAACCATTATACTTTCCTCTTCCACCACTTTAGACCTCATCCAAAGCTTATTAAACTCTTTAGTATAGGTATTGACATCAATGTATTTTTGCCTCAAACTCTGTTTCAAATTGTGTACTTGGATTTCATAGTCCTCTGGCATGTAGATCTCTTTAATTGTCACAACCATGCCTTTCATGTTAGAATAACTGAGAGGGGGGTGAATCAGTTATCCAGTGTCCCAAAACAAAATGTATAATTCAAAACTATTTCTTCAATTTCTGCTCATCGGTAAACACTAAATACTTTCACTATCTGTACTTTTACTGATTACCAGTCTAACACTATAACAGTTTACCGATCAAATCTAACATGTAACATGTAAATAATGATAACAAATAAATATCACAATCAACACATAACATAAGAGATTTAACATGGAAACCCTGTAAAGGGAAAAACCACCTAGGACTGGGAACCCAAAATTGTTCACTCTTCTGAAGTGAGGTCGGTTAAGACCCAACCCTGTTAAAGGTTTACAAACACACTGTCAGGTGTAACCTTGTTAGAGGATTTTAGACTAGAAGTTATCATCCAACCAACACTCACTATGGGGTTGACAAGATAACAATGTTCATTCTATGAAGGATACATCATAAGACTTTCAGAGTCCACTCGGTTAAGACATTTTGAGTATATACAATGGTTAAATATGTAATAGTAAATGACCTACCTTAATACAACTTCAATTGCAGATTACAAATCAATATTTAGTCCATACAAATCCTTCTAATCAATATTTCACTTCAGATTCAATACTGTATCAACTTACTATCCCTCGGTAATTTCACTCTGTAACTTAGTAACTATTCTGCAACTCAATTCTTACTTAACCAGTATGATCAGAATGCATGAAAACCTTGTTCACATGATATTCCTGCAACTTCTACTTCTTCTGGCATCCTTCATTAAGAAAGTATGTTCTCTTATATAGATGAGTAAATCATTTTCTTCTCCACCATCATATTTTTCCGCTTAACCACATTCATAGATTTTTCCACTTCAAAACTTTCTTGGTACTTGTGTTAATAACATGTTTCAATCTTCTCCATTAGATCTTCCCTGAATTTTGTCAGTCTTCGATCTATGTAACAAACATTATTTGTTACCTCGATGTTATACTCTTGCTAGCTCATCAATCTTATCAGCTAAACTAATCATTTAATTCATTATGTTCTGCTTGGTTAACAAAGAAATGCATCGGTGAACACTACTCGGTTAATAATGTGATCGGTATACACTATACTCCGTTGGTGTATACTAGAAATGCTTCATTTACCGACGACACTACTTTGTGTCTTTTAGCTCTATACTTCATCATAGATGAATGCAACATAGTAAAGTCAATATCATCAAGTCATAGACTCATCAACAAGTTACTCAATGTGTTCCTTATCCTCCTCTGTCAAGTAAGTCTTTCCTCATGTAGATTTCTCTATTTTTAATCTCTTTTTCCACTTTTCTTCAGATGTGTTAGTATAGTAACTTACAAGATAAGTGTTGTCAAACTAGTTGACATCAATGAAAACATAATACTGATTTAATCATATTACATATTTAATTAGCAAATCCTCAGTGATCTTGTATTCATAGATTCTTCAATCAGATTCCAAATCATTTGTAGTTCAACAATCTCTCCCTTTGGCATTAATGGAAACTCAAGTAATATGAAATGTACCATACACATACCAAACATATATTATACAAATTTAGTGAAAAAAATGATGTAATTCAGATGGACTTAATATGTTTAATCACTATGTTACTAAACCAACATTAGATAATACAACTTTACCATTCTATAGTTGTGATCTTTTCAGTTCTCCTATTCCTGCTTCTGTTCTTTCTAACTGATCTTCAATACTCTATCTCATTCAGATTGTCTCTCCCTTAGATAATTCTCATCTGTGCTTGTTCCTTTTCATATCTTGTTCCTTGTCATATTGTTTATCTCTCCCTTTGACAGCAATGCCAAAGAAACAAATAAACAAACAATTCTGGCTTCCTCTGTATCTCTGAATACTGATATTCCAATCAATTCAAGTTCTCAAACTTAATCAAAACCTTGAACATGATTCAAAGTGTGAACTATGCTACATCAACATGAATGATCTTCAGATACAAGTAGGCTGATGCAACATCTAGATCACCTTAGTGACTGATAGATAGGGGATAGAGCCCAAGTCTAGTCCTTAAGTATTCAAATGTGTCCTTCGGTATGGTTTTTGTAAAAATATCTGCAAGTTGTTCTTTAGATGTAACAAATTCTAACTTCACTTACTTCACTTGCATTTGTTCTCTTAAGTAATGATACTTAATAGATATATGCTTTGTCTTAGAGTGCATCATAGGATTCTTTGAAATATTAATAGCACTAGTGTTGTCACAATATATAATCACCGGGTCAGTGATTATCTCATCCATTCCTTCCAACACTTGTTTGATATATGCAATATTTGAACAGTTAGTAGCAGCAACAACATATTTTGCTTTAGCTATAGACTAAAAAATACAATCCTACTTTTTACTTGTCCAGGTTACAAGTCTTTCACCAAAGAAAAATGCTCCTCTGGTGGTGCTTTTTCTATCATCCACATTTCCAGCCCAATCAGCATCGGTGTAAACTTTCAGTTCAAACTTCCCTTCCTTAGGATACCATAATCCATAATTCTCTATTTTCTTCAACTATCTTAAGATCCTTTTTGTAGCTATTATGTGTGATTCTCTAGGATTAGATTAGCAAAAAATCTTGTAACAATTCCCACAGCATGTGCTATATCTGGTCTACTGTGAACTACGTACATTAACTTACCAATCATGGATCAGTAAAGTGTCTAGTTTACCTCAGTAGTTTTATCCTCCTTTGTCAATTTGCATCCAGTAGCCATCGATGTTCCCACCAATTTAGCATCTTCCATGCCAAATGTCTTTAGTACTTCCTTTATGTATTTAGATTGTGTGATGAATATCCCATCACTCTGTTGAATCACTTGTAGTCCAAGAAAGAACTTAATCTCTCCAAACATAGACATTTCAAATTCTTTTTGCATTTCATCAGAAAATTCCTTGTAGACAAGATCTGAGCCTCCAAAGATAATATCATCAACAAATATTTCACCAATGATAATAGTATCATCAGTATCACCTTTCACAAATAGATTGCTATTTTCACTTGTTCTAACAAATTCAATACTTAACAAGTATGCAGCCTTTCATACCATGCTCTCAGTGCTTTCTTTAAACCATATAAAGCTTTATGTAATCTACATACCATGTCTTTATTGTCGGGATCAACAAATCCTTTAGGTTTTTCAATGTAGACCTCTTCTTCAAGTATACCATTCAAAAATGCTGACTTCACATCCATTTGATAGACTTTGAATTTCTTATGTGCAACATATGCAAATAGCATTCTAAATCCTTCTAATCTAGCAACAAGTGCAAATTTTTCACCATAGTCAATGCCTTCTTCATGTGCATATCCCTTGCATACCAATCTAGCTTTATTTCTTGTGACTTCACCATTTTCATTCAGTTTATTCCTGTATATCCACTTAGTACCGATAACATTTTTATCTTTTGGTTGGGGTACTAAGGACCAGGTTTTGTTCTTCTCTATTTTCTCTATTTCCTCCATTGCATTAACCCATTCTTCATTCTCTAACGCAACTTTCATAGTTTTAGGTTCAAATTCACAAATTAAACATGCACCTTGTCTTGTTTTGCTTCTAGCTTGCATTCCAGCATGTCTGTCTCCAATGATTTGTGTTTCAGGATGATGTCTTCTGACAAAACTAGCCAATACTTGATTTCTCCTTTCTTGCTCATCCTGTTCAGGGTCATTTTCTTGCTCGGTAGCTCTATCTTGTTCCTCGGTTTGTGTTGTCTGTTGTCTTGCATTGTTTCCCTGCTGACCAGTTATCATAGTTTGTGGTGTCAGTAGATACTCTGGATGTTCAATGTAAGTGAATCTACCATAGTCTTCCAATTCCTTTGTACTTTCCTCTATGTACTTGTCATCAAACTCATCAACATGAACATTAGTACTTTCAACTATCTTATTTGTAACCTTATTCAGACATTTATATGCTTTACTTGTAGTGAAATATCCTAGAAATATTCCTTCATCTCCTTTAGAATCAAATTTTCCATTTCTCTCATCTTTCAAAATAAAGCATTTACTTCCAAATTTTTTGAAATAACTTACATTAGGTTTGTGTCCAAACCATAGTTCATAAGGTGTTCGATTGGAGTCCTTCTTTAGTTGTACTCGGTTAAGAACATACACAGTTGTACTGACAACTTCCCTCCAATATGTCTGAGCAACATTCTTCTATATCATCAATGTTCTAGCACAGTCAATTATAGACCTGTTCCTCCTTTTAGCAATGCCATTTTGCTGAGGTGTCCTCAGTGCAGATACCTATCTTTTGATTCCATGCTCATTACAAAAACTAGTAAATTCATCAAAGATAAATTCACCTCCTCTATCAGATCTTAAACATTTTATTTCCTTTCTGATTTCTTTCTCTACCTTAGCTTTATACCATTTAAACATTTTGAAATCTTTAGATTTCTCTTTTACGAACATAACATTCATCAGTCTAGTATAATCATCAACAAAAAGAATAAAATATCTATCACCAAAATAGCTCTGAGTTCTCATAGGACCACATAGGTCGATATGAACCAACTCAAGTATCTTCTTTGTTGAATAGTCTTTGCTTTCAAAACTAGATTTAGTCATCTTACCTTTATGAAATTCATGGAACATGGCATGATCAGGTTTTGTCAAGTTAGGCAATCCTCTAACTCTTTTCTTTCTACTAATCTTGATCATGTTGTCAAAATTCACATGGCATAACCTTCTATGCCACAACTAGGCATCTTCATCCTTTATTAACAAACAAGAAGACTGATCCATATCAAGATAGAATAGATTACCTCTGGATTGTGTACCAATTCTAACAAGTCTTCCTTCATCATCATAGACCTTCACCTTTTTGCTCTCAAAAGCCAGTTGGTGGCCAGAATTGTTCAGCTAAGCCACACTTAACAAATTATAGTTCAGTCCATCTACCTAGTATGCATTTTCACATTGTAATCTGTCATTGATCATCAGTGATCCTTTACCTCTTACCATACAAGGTGCATCATTTACCATTTTCATAGATCCTCCATTATATTCAATAAGATGATCAAACTTCTCTACATCACTGGTCATATGATGTGTAAAGCCACTATCTATGATCCATGTATCATTTCTACTTACTTTAGAGATCAGTGTTGTCTCTCCATGTTTCTCTTCCTCTTCTAAGTCATCTTTCATAGGAAAAAATACAACTTCTATATCATCATCAAAATTAGATTCAGTTTCAATATCCTCAGCTATGTAACATACCTTTTTGCCTTTTTCATTTCAGTTGTCCCTGTTGTTGTGTTGGTAGCCTCTATTGACTCTTCTCTCATAGCTTCCATCAGATCAGTCTTTGGATCTATCATCATCTTTCTTCTGAGGACATCTAGCAGTGATGTGACTGACTTCTTTATAGTTAAAGCATGCTAAAGGTAGCTTACCTCTATAACTTCCTTTTCCTTTGGGCAATCTTCTAGCCATAAGTGTTTTGACCTCATCAAGTTCATCATCGGTATTGTCATCACTATCATAGTTCTTACTATTCTTGCTAGACTTTCCAATCTTCAAAGAAGACATGAAAGCAGATTCAACAAAAGGAACAACACTGTTATCAAAGTTGTTTAATTCAAAGGTTGTAAGTTTACCAATCAGAGTGTCAAGAGTAAGGCTGGATGTAGCTCTTGTTTCATGAATTGCAGAAAACCTGATTGCATAAACTGGTAGCAAAGTTCTGATAATCTTTCTTATCATTGTTTCATCATCAAATAATCTATCAAATTCTCTAATAGCATGTACCACCTCTTTGAGTCTATTTGAATATTGGACAATGTTCTCACCTTCTTTCATTCTCATATCATCAAATCTTCCTCTCAGACTTTTAGCTCGGGCTCTTTTGACATTCAAATCTCTACTGTATATTTGTGTTAATTTATCCCACATTCCTTTGGCAGTCGTGCATGTCTTGATATCTTCAAATTCAGCATTGGTATAGGCAGAAACAAGTTCCATCATAGTAACATTGTGTTCATGTTTGTGCTTCAATTGATCAAGAGTTAAGGGACCAGTGGGAAGTTGCATGTAGCCATTCTCCATCAGATCTAGTGCAGAGTTCCCAATTTCAGATATGTGCAGCTTCATTTTGCTTAGCCATAATGCAAAGTTCTCTTTGTTTAGTTTCGGTACTTCCTTCTTATACATCTTGAGACCTTTATGCTTAAGTCCTTAAAACTCTGTTCCAAGAAACCAGCACTCTGATACCAATTGTTAGAATAACTGAGAGTGGGGTGAATTAGTTATCCAATGTCCCAAAACAAAATGTATAATTTAAAACTATTTCTTCAATTTTTGCTCATCGGTAAACACTAAATGCTTTCACTGTCTGTACTTTTACTGATTACCAATCTAATACTATAATAGTTTACCGATCAAATCTAACATGTAACATGTAAAGAATGATAACAAAAAAATATCACTATCAACACATAACAAAAGAGATTTAACATGGAAACCCTGTAAATGGAAAAACCACCTGGGACCGACAACCCAAAATTGCTCACTCTTTTGAAGTGAGGTCAGTTAAAAACCAACCTTGTTAAAGGTTTACAAACACACTGTCAGGTGTGACCTTGTTAGAGGATTTTAGACTTGAATTTATCATCCAACCAACATTCACTATGGGGTTGATAGGATAAAAATATTCATTCTATCAATGATACATCATAAGACTTTTAGAGTCCACTCGGTTAAGAGATTTTGACTATATACAATGGTTAAATATGTAACAGTAATGACCTACCTTAATACAACTTCAATTGTAGATTATAGATCAATATTTAGTCCATAAAAATCCTTCTAATCAATATTTCACTTCAAATTCAATACTGTATCAACTAACTGTCTATCAGTAATTGCTCTTTGTAGCTCGGTAACTATTCTGTAGCTCAGTTCTTACATAACCAGTATGATCAAAATGCATGAAAACCTTGTTCACACGATATTCTTGCAACTTCTACTTCTTCCAGCATCCTTCATAAAGAAATTATGTTCTCTTATATAAACGGGTAAATTATTTTCTTCTCCACCATCAGATTTTTTTCGCTTAACCACATTCATAGATTTTGCCTCTTCAAAACTTTCTCGGTACTTGTGTCAATAACACATTTCAATCTTGTCCGTTAGATCTTCCCTAAATTTGGTCAGTAGTCGATCTATGTAACAAACATTATCTATTGGAAATAGGAGAGATAAATACTAAGAGGGGAGGGGTGAATCAATATCCACTAAAACTTTTACTTAGATCCCTTGAATACTGAATATGTAAACTATATTTAGCGATCAAAATAACTTGCATTAAATAATTACATAGATAACTTATGAAAGTAAATAAACATAAACTCATCAATGTAATCAAATAACACAAGTATTTTGGTAATGCAGAAACCTTTGTAAGAAGGTAAAAACTGCGGTGGGGATGACACCCACAAATTCTTCACTACTGTAGATAGAAAAGTGTTTGCCTATTAAGGCTACAATTGTGATCACTTCTGGTGATGTTACCCTATTAGGAGTAACATGTTAGATCAGCTAGATCTACCTAGTTATAGGATTTAGCAACACAATTAAATGTGCACTCAGTTAAGAGATTTATAATTGGACTGTTAAATCCACTCGGTTAGGAGAATTTGATAACTCTATTACAGTTGTTAGAAAGCAATAGAAAAGTGTATCTGCTCTGATTAAAAACTATATTTGTCTGATATAGATCATCTAAATACTATTTATATATCACCTTGCATGTGTAGATATTTTGCTCTGTGATGCTCAGTTGCCTTGTCAGTTCTGAATACTTTATCTGAATACAATTTTGCTCAGTTTTGTTTGTTCTTCTCAGTTCTGTCCGATAACCTTTAGACTTGAAGTAGGCAATAGCTTCAAGTGCATCAAACAATATTCAACAACCTAAAATGATATGAACACACTGAATTTATAGTGTTTTGGTTTTGCCGCTTAAGCAAAAATTAGGTTAAGCAAAATTGATAACCCTAACATCTACGATGTACAAAAATAGTTAAGATCAAATCTTTACATTGAGATTCTCCTCACATTTAATGAGTATCTATACATTATATGCTTCCTTGATCTTTCTTACACGTGTGTCAATTTTTTGTAACCATCTGTCTTGAAAATTATGCCTTCATTGATTCTTAGACCGTTTCTATTTCCCTTGGTAAATGCTTGTCTAGATTGCTCGGTGTTGTCTGGAAGACTCAGTGTATGCTGACCATCGGTGTCAGTGTGTACTGTGCTCAGAAGACTATTTGATGCTTCGGTGATTACTGTTAACCGACTATTCTGTGAAGCATTACCGACTTCCCTGTCTCCTTGTATTTACATACCAGTGCAGTATAGATAACCGATTAATGATTTTGATACTAAGTGACAATAAATGCTCAATAGAGATAACAATCTCCCCCTTTGGCATTAGTATCAAAACAAAAAAAATGTATATACACAAATCCTTATATCTCTTGATATATACATATACAAAATTGCTTAAGTACAGTAAGTACTCCCCCTTACAATAATCTCGGTAGTGTGTAAAGTATATAGAGCTATATATCAAAATGAATGTCTATTGGCATATACATTTGCTTTCCCCCTTTTTGAGATTAATGCCAAAAATAGAATGTATACTTACAGCTTATCAAAAATGTTCTGATGGGTTTTCTTCAGTGAATCTAAGAGGTTCTCCCATTCCTCCTACAATTTAGTAAGAGCAAGTTGCTCATAACTAACTTGTGCATGCATATCCATAACATTATCCAAGACAGAGAGTTTTGGTGTGGATACAAGTGTTTGTGCCTTGTCGATATGCTGATAAAAAATCTTCAAGTGTAAAATGAGTTCTTTCTGCAACTCTGTAACCTGTTCTATTATTTTCTCTCCTTTGTGTCTGAGATCAATAATCAACTGCCTGATTTCATGTATCCTTAAGATATGCTTTGATAAGGTTTCGGGCTCAGTTGATGCTTCCTGTGTGCATGCTAAAATTTCTTTCTCTAAGTTTCTTATTTGTTCACTGATCTCAGAAGTGAACGAGTCAGCATGACACAATTTCAGCAAGGTCTAATAAATATAACTTGTAATTATATGAGAGTTAGATATTACCTTTGATAACTGTACCTTGTTTATTGCCACCTCTTGGCATAGCTTCTCAGCAAGTTTATCCTCTACTTTTCTCTCAATTATTTCTTCCATCCTTTTTCCCAAATCAATATCTAGCTTCTAGATTTGTTCTGTAAGTGTAGCCAGTTGGTCCATAATAGGTTTGTTCTCATCAACATCTGCATCAAGAATGACCTGTTGTAGAATGTCTCTAACATCAGTGAGTATTTCATTGTTCTTTTTGGTTTGTTTCAACTTCTCTTGAGCTGCCTTCCTTTGACATAACTCCCCATATTTCCTCAATTCTTTAGGGCTAAGGGTTCTTGGATCATAGTGAGGGATTTGTATGATCTCATCAATAGTAACTATCCCTTTTCCTTTTTTCTTCTTCTTGTTTCCAAGAGGTGAGCTCCTTAATACTATTGTAGTATCTTCATCCTTTGGAGTCTCCTTCCCTGCAGACATAGTTTCATCTATCTTTTTCTCTTCGGTGCTGATAGGTTGAGCATCAGTAGTTGTGTCTAGAGGGTTCACCTCTATGTTATCATCAGTATCCTTAGGTTCTGTGGACTTTGCCTCTGTAGTAGGCTGATTTGTATCTACAGTTTGCTGAGTGTCTTGTGTATCTTGTGTAACTTCAGCATCCTTATTTTCTTCTTGTTTCTTCTCCTTGGAAGCAATCTTAGAAATAAGTTCTATAGCCTCAAGTAGAGTCGGTAGATTTCTTGACAGTGATGCTATCTCATTATCCTTCAATGGTACTATAGTTACATCCGTGTCATCTTGATCATCAGGATCACCATCTATAATGTCTTGAATAAAAACATCATCCGTTATGTTCATCAGTTGTATGTCAACTTGTTCCAGTGCTTCCTGTGATATATTCACCTTTGTGGTGTCCTTAGTGATATCAATTACCTCGGTAACCGATATACCAGAATCTAGTACCTACTTTCCCTTACCAATATCCATGTAAATGCCTTTATCTTTTGAATTTTGTCTCTTCCTAGACAGGTTTAGAAACGCTTCCTGTTCAGCTTGCTCTTCTACTTTCAAAATAGATGTCCACAATGAATCACATTCGACATCCATGTCACCTATATTTTCATCCAATATTTGCAATGCCCGATGCTTGACTAAAAATCTTTGTTGGTACTTTTTCAAATATTCATTTGCTTCACCAAAGGTCATAGTTGTAGCAATATGAACTAATGACCTTTCTCATTTCCTTCTCTCAGTTTCTAGTGCAGTAGCCCATTGCACATTGATTCTATCATCTAGTTCTTTCAATAATTGATAGGAAAATTCCATTGGTACCTATTTGAATTTGATCATCATCTAAATGATAGCACGTTCTATCTTCATTTTATCTTCTATTGACATTTTGTTATATTTACATAATTCTGGATCATTAAGATTCCCATTCTCTATAATTTCTTCTATCAATTCATCAAGAGTACTATCCTTATGCTTTAGAATCTTGAATTGATTCTGATCATCTTCAATCTCTTCAGTGCCATCGGTAGTAGGGGCTCATTTTGCCTTCTTCTTCGGTGCATCAGCTGCTACCCTTGTCTTTCTTTTCTCATACTTCCTTATTGGTGTAGCTGGCCTTCATTTTTCCTATCTTTCCTCTAGTGGTGATGCAACAGCTGCAAAAGACCTTGTCTTCATTCCCTTTCTTACAGATACCTCTTCTGTTTGTTTATCATCGGTAGAAAGAACCGATGCATCATTAGATTCAGTTTCTTCACTTTCATATGGTTTATCTGCTAACTTTAGCAGACCTTCGGTTGTAGTGTCAACCGATATTTCATTAGAATCGGGTGCTTTACCATACTTGGCTTCTAAATCTTCTCTCATTTTCTTCCCTCGCTTTGACATCTTACTGATAACTATGTCGGTATCAATTCTTGATTTAGCCTCTTCGTATGTGCCGAACCTACTGGTAGTGATGTCAACTGGTAATGCTAGTAATGCATTTATAGATTTCACTATGAAATCATGACTTATTTCATATCCCATTGGTGCTAGCCACTTTGTTCTAGGCTCTATAGCCTTTATCATGCAATGATATGTGCTCACAACAAAACAAATATCATCTTCAAATTTCTTTATCAACACTCTCAGTATTCTACTCCATTGATGCATTCGCTGCTAAAATTCTTTGAAGTAGGCATCAAACTCTGAGTCCATCTTATCTCTGAGCTTCCCCATAAACTCATTTATTTGTTGAGTGATCAGTTTGTCTTGCTCCCATACTACTTTACCAATACCAAGGATGAATTTCTATATGTAAAAGAATAAGAAAACAAGTAATGACCCAAACTTACAAGTGTTTGATTTCTTGGACCTTATTACCTTCATGTTATCTATAAGCTAATGAAGCAAGATATTAGCTAGATCAACTTGTTTATCTTTCTTCACAATTTTGCATGCCATGTCCATAGCATTCATCAGTACACTGTTCAACTGACTAGATTGAAATATCTTGTAACCTATCACATGTGAGGTGAACTTGACTGTGGGATCCTTAATATTTCCAATTTTTAGTGCTCTACCATCCCATTGAGCTCTAGTGTTCTTTTCAACATCTAGGCTTGATGAGCTATGAAATGCTTTTTCCTTGTTAGAAGTAGGATAACCAGTAACCCTACTTATCATTTTCTTTGTGACCTTGGTCAGTCTATCTAGCCAAAACTTCCCATCGTGGAATCTGCTCAATACTATCCTTATCCATTCATTCATAAATGAATGTGAAAAATGTCAAATGCCCAATAGTCCAACAGCTTCAAGTTTTTGATATTCTGGTTTCACTTTTCCTTCAAGATCACAAACATTCTAAAATGTGGCAACTGTCTCAAAGTTCCCAACTTCACCGATTTTGCAATGAATGTAGGCCCTAACATCCTCTGTCAACAAAACCCTATCTGGTATGCTTGAAAATGCACCCATTGAATCTATTTTTGATGTAACCCTATGATGTGGCTTAAATTTACCCTCGCCAAAGTGTGTCCTAACAATCAATTCTACTTCCTCCTCAACTTGTTGAGATTTTTCAGCAGTAGATGTAGATGCCATCAAAATAAACTAGGGTTTCAGCGAACAATAAGTGCACAGGTGTATAGATAGCCGAAAAACCTACTTGAGTCATCAAGGAATGTCGTCGGTTTGATGTGATAGTGGTTTGAATCTCTCTAAAAATCTTTAGCTTGAACTCTGGTCACTCTGAAAATCCATTCTTTGATGCTCGCAATGTAAAAATGAACTTGATTTCTTGAGTATTTATAGACTCCTGCAAATTCCCGCTCAAACATTTGTAATAAATGTGTGACCTTACTTCGAAGTGTGAAACAACTATCAACTTGGTTAACATACGATATTGTCAGTTTGCATTGTTTCCTCGGTTAACCTTGCATAATGATTACTGACTAGTAACCCATTCTTTGTCTTTCTTTTACCGACTTTATAACATCGTTAGCTTATGGAATATAAACCATAATGCATCTTCATTCATGCTGATTTGGTAGTAATACATCATATATGGGAAACTAAAAAAAAATAATGATCTTTTAAAATATCAATCCCGTACATACCTTTGTCACCTTAAGTGGAGTTATCGATGTCACCCAGTCCAGTGGACGAGGTTTCACTGACAGTGTTACTTGATTCAGTAGTCTCCGTTGTTGACTTCTTCCACATAGTATTTCTCATCTTCATGATATCTACAATGGTGTATCCACTCTTGAATACATGATCTTCATCTGGTGCACGTTCTTTACAATCTTTGCTTACATGACCGACTTTTTGATAGTGCATACAGGCCATTGGGGTACTTGTCCAATATCTATAATTTCTTATCCAATGTGCCCTGTAACAATTAGCAACTATATGTCCATACCGACCACATGCAATACAACTAGTCCATGTATTATAATCCCATACATAAGAGTTACCTTCTCTTTTCGGTTGATATGGCTTCTTTTGAGTTTGCTGCTTGGGAGTCCAAACTTGTTTCATCTTTGCTTTGCATTCACTTGTAGTATGTCCAAGTTTGTTACAAGTGTAACATATCTTACCAGCAGTGGTCTTTTCAGTGTTATCCTTTTGTCTAGATCTGCATTCATGTGCTTGATGCCCAGACTTTCCACAATAATAACAGTAACCATTAAATCTTGTAGTAATAGCAGGTGGTTTACCTTAAGCTTTGCTTCTACATACATTTGAAGTGTGTCCAGGTTTTCCACAGTAATAACAAGTAATTATTTTGGATTTCTGACCTTGATTGGTGTTGGCCTCTTGTTTTGATGATTCACCTTCACCAGTGTAACCTATACCAGTTCTACTTCCAAATCTTCTCTGATTATCCAGGAAATCATCAATCTTCTTGGAACTTTCTTCAGCCAATCTTTTCATCTCATTGTGTTGTTGTTGATTTTTCAGGTCATTTCTCAATTTTTCATTTTCTTCTCTCAATCTTGCAACATCTTCTAGATTCCTTGATAATTCACCACTGATTCGGTTTACTTCTTGATTTTCAATCAGTACCTGATTTGACACTTGAAAATAATGATCAGTAAGCCTTTGTGTTTCACTTTCTTTAGCTTGTAGTTGTTCATTCATTAGTCTTCTATCTTCAATGGCTAGGTTTTGGTCTTGTTTAGCTTGTCTTGCATTGTTCATTATCTCCACCATGCTTCCCATTTGTGATTCTTGTCCAATCTAAAGTACTTTTACTTGATCAGATAGATGTTGATTCCTTTCAGATAAATCATTGATTGTACTTTTAGATCCATTAGAGATGCTTCCCGAGCTAGATCCAATATGATCAAATGCATCTTCAAAAGGTTCTTCATGATAACTGATTTTATTCTAAGCAATTGCAATATTCTTTCTTTGTACCAGTAATTTCTTCAATTCAGCCTTGGCATTCTTGTAATATTCTACAAACATCTACAGTTGTAGTTTTTGATTCTCAATAGATTTGTCAAGTTTGTACCTTTCCATGATTCAGATCTTTACCCTTCAGTGGTTAAATTGTTCAACAAGAGAACTGCGCTCTGATACCAATTGTTGGAAATAGGAGAGATAAATACTGAGAGGGGAGAGGTGAATCAGTATCCACTAAAACTTTTACTTAGACCCCTTCAATACTAAATATGTAAACTGTATTTACCAATCAAAATAACTTGCATGAAACAATTATATAGATAACTTATAAAATTAAATAAACATAAACTCATCAATGCAATCACATAACACAAGTATTTTGGTAATGCAAAAACCCTTGTAAGAAGGTAAAAACTGTGGTGGGGATGACATCCACAAATTCTTCACTACTGTAGATAGAAAAGTGTTTTCCTATTAAGGCTACAATTTTGATCACTTCTGGTGATCTTACCCTATTAGGAGTAACATGTTAGATCAGCTAGATCTACCTAGTTATAGGATTTAGCAACACAATTAAGTGTGCACTCAATTAAGAGATTTATAATAAACTTTTAAATCCACTCAGTTAGGAGAATTTGATAACTCTATTATAGTTGTTAGAAAGCAATAGAAAAGTGTATATACTCTGATTGACAACTATATTTGTTTGATACAGATATTCTAAATACTATTTATATATCACCTTGCATGTGTAGATTTTTTGCTCTGTGATGCTCAGTTGCCTTGTCAGTTTTGAATACTTTCTCTAAATATAATTCTACTCGGTTCTGTCTGTTCTTCTCGGTTCTATATGATAACCTTTAGACTTGAAGTAGGAAATAGCTTCAAGTGCATACAACAATATTCAACAACCTAAAATGATACAAACACGCTAAATTTATAGTGTTTTGGTTTTGCCGCTTAAGCAAAAATTAGGTTAAGCAAAATTGATAACCCTAACATCTACGATGTCTGATTGACAACTATATTTGTCTGATACAAATCATCTAAATACTATTTATATATCACCTTGCATGTGTAGATTTTTTTCTCTGTGATGCTCAGTTGCCTTGTCAGTTCTGAATACTTTCTCTGAATACAATTCTACTTGGTTCTGTTTGTTCTTCTCGATTCTATCTGATAACCTTTAGACTTGAAGTAGGCAATAGCTTCAAGTGCATACAACAATATTCAACAACCTAAAATGATACGAACACACTAAATTTATAGTGTTCTGGTTTTGCCGCTTAAGCAAAAATTAGGTTAAGCAAAATTGATAACCCTAACATCTACGATGTACAAAAATAGTTAAGATCAAATCTTTACATTGAGATTCTCATCACATTTAACGAGTATCTATATAGTATATGCTTCCTTGATCTTGGTTACACATGTGTCAATCTATTGTAACTATTTGTCATGAAAATTGTGCCTTCACTGATTCTTAGACCATTTCTATTTCCCTCGGTAAATGCTTGTCTAGATTGCTCGATGTTGTCTGGAAGACTCGGTGTATACTGACCATTGGTGTCAGTGTGTATCATGCTCGGTAGACTGTTTGATGCTTCGGTGATTATTGTTAACCAATTGTTCTATGAAGCATTACCGACTTCCATGTCTCCTTGTATTTATCGACCAGTGCAGTATAGATAACCGACTAATGATTTTGATACTAAGTGACAATAAATGCTCAATAGAGATAACATTATCTATTACCTTGATGTTATACTCTTGCCAGCTCATCAATCTTATCAGCTAAACTAATCATTTAATTCATTTTTCTCCGCTCGTTAACAAATAAATGTGTCAGTGAACACTACTCGGTTAATACTGTGATTGGTATACACTATACTCCATCGGTGTATACTTGAAATGCTTCATTTACCAACAACACTGCTTTGTGTCTTTCATCTCTATACTTCATCATAGATGAATGCAACATAATAAAGTCAATATCATCAAGTCATAGACTCATCAACAAGTTACTCAATGTGTTCCTTATCCTCATCTATCATGTACATCTTTCCACATGTAGATTTCTCTATTCTTCATCTCTTTTTCCACTTTTCTTCAGATGTGTTGGTATAGTAACTTACAAGATAAGTGTTGTCAAACTAGTTGACATCAATGACAATATAATACTAATTTAATCATATTACATATCTAATCAAAAACTCCTTAGTGATCTTGTAATCATAGATTCTTCAATTAGATTCCAAATCAATTGTAGTTCAACATTTCCAAGTAGCAATTGGATTTTTACCTTCCTTCTCTCTCTCTCTAATTGAATGAACTTTCACCATGTCAAGGTAGAATCTATAAGCCTAGACTTTTTCACTCTTAATTTTTGTGCTTTAATGATCCCATCACACTCAAAGTGGTTCTCAATAGCTTTAATCCAATCCAATACCAAATCCACTAAAAAGAGATATCCCCTCCAAAGCTTTTCCACTCATGGCCTTCGATACCTTGAGGAATGGTTCTTCTTGAAACACTAGATTAGGCTTAGGGATTTCATCTTCTATGGCCACTGACTTGTCTTTGTTTTCTTTCTCACCAATCTTTTCACTAACTTCCTTAGTGTTTACCTAAACTTCACCCAATGTTTTCTCCGATTGGGCCAACATTTCTCTCTATAATCTATTTTCCTCTTCTCGGTCCTCTACTTTCTTTGCAAGTTCTGGATTTGTCACCATCATGGATGATTCTAAATATTCACACTCTGATATACAATCACTCAAATTTGAAATATGTTTTGGGCTCTGATACCAATCTAATAGGGAGGTTAGTTTTTCTTATCACACCTTCACTAATAGGTCTCACTCAAGTACCTTTTAGGGTTCTTCTTCCCAAACCCTTTGACCTAAAGGACCATTTTTATGACCTTGATCCCGAGGTCTACAAACTAACCAAGCTATCATGTCATGATTTACCAAGACAATTAATTTCTTGGTGCTCAATAACCTTGACTAGATACGAGCCCTTCATAAACTTTAAGGACATTCTACCAACATTATGCTCATATTCTATTGTAGAGGTATTGAGGTATTCATATACTCCCCAATTTGTTCATTTAGGTGCTTTGGAAGATTTCACATGCTTATCTTCCTCACTGATTTCATCAATTTATCTAGAAATAGACTTACTAGGAAAGAGCCGCTATTAGGTCTCCTTCCCCAAGAAAATAAGAATTTTCACCACAATCTTGCAAAATGACCTTGCAACTTTCTTTAGGGTGTCAAATTCATTTGGCATCACCTCAAGGATTTTTGGGGTTCTAGGGCTTCATCTGGATGTACAGTTCCCTAACCAAGATTCAATGAGTTTAAGAGGGTTTTGTGAAGAACCATGGGTTCTCTTATTCTTGGGCTTAATGGGTCTGTTGGAGATCACTCTAGACCTTTTCCTTACATAAAGATCATAATAAGACTTAGTATTCCCTAACTGAGATCACCATGGACCCACCTAGGAAAAGACTTTAATAATAGTTTCCATATTTTCCAATGGCCCTCCTTTGACATGCATTATGTACAAGGACCCTACTCATCAATTCTAAGAGGCTGTATAGAGAATTTTGTGGAAAGATGAGTTAGGGCCTCATTTGAAAACATAGACTATACAAACCAATGAGTTGACAAAAGACCAAAATATGTACATAGAGATAACTATTGATAAATACTATACAAAATGACTATAGAAGAAACACTAAAATAATTCAAAAAAACTATTCACAATGACAAGATCATGGAATCAATCCATGCACACCATGTAGGTGCTTTGCAATCATTGAATACAATGGAATAGCTATAGGTCTATTCACCAGTAATTGAAATCTGTACATGCAGTCATCCAAAATTTTAGCATAGGTCTAACTAGCCTTAAATAGGAAAAATCCATTCCTTGGGATGTCTTTAGGGCATCTCATCACCATTTTAGGAATTTTAGAGAATTTTGGACAAAGTTGTCCAAGCAACTTTTAAAAGTTGTAAAATTTGTTGAAGTAACTTTTAGCAACTTTTCAAAAATGGTGCTTTGCTCACACTTTGGCTTCTCCTAAGCCCTATACTAGGTTATATCCTATCACAAGCCTATCATAGACCTAGTGACATCATGCTAACATCATCCAGGGTCCTTGAACCAGTCTAAAGGCTTCTGAACACTTAAGCCTTCCTTGAATCATTCCTAGGACTATAGACCTAATTTGACCCTAATTCCTTAAAAGAATCACACACAATGGTCTACATGACCTTATATATTTTCAATGCCCTCTGAGGGTCTTTCACAACCAAAATAGAAAAGGGTGGAATTAGCCAACCATTAGGTGCTCATGCACCATATAGTCCAGAATCTCCAATGCATGATAGATACAACTTCATCTAGCTTTTCCATGTTGAGAAATTATCTTTGTTCAACTTTGGCACCTCTCTCTTATACATCTTATGATCTTTAACTTAAGTCCTTAAAACTTCTTCCTTTAAGTACACAACTCTGATACCAATTGTAAGATAACTGAGAGCAGGGGTGAATCCGTTATGATCAGTTATCCTACAGTCCCAAATTCACTCTCATATGTATAAAACCAATTTCAACAGATAAACTAAACAGCCTAGTAATAACTTAACTATGACTCAGTGATTCATTAACCGACTGTTAGATAAATTATCTAGTATATACTGATCAAACCAGTAATTATAATGTGTAAATTAAAATAACAAATCATCACATGCATACACATTTAACACTTGATTTTTAACATGAAAACACTCTTACATCCTGATGACAAATCATGTAGTATGATCTGAAACATTGATGGTAAAAAATTCTACACAATCGAATCTAGAAATATATAACATGAAAACATAGTTAAGGAAAAAACCACCTAGGACCGGTACCTGAAATATCTTCACTCTTTTGAAGTAGGCTCTGTAAGGTGTGACCTTATTAGAGGATTTATCACTAACAGTTCTCATTCACTATACATTCACTTGGGTCAACAAGAAAGTAA
Source organism: Chamaecyparis obtusa (assembly GCA_027943335.1). Lineage (NCBI taxonomy): Eukaryota > Viridiplantae > Streptophyta > Pinopsida > Cupressales > Cupressaceae > Chamaecyparis > Chamaecyparis obtusa. The sequence continues at coordinate 62,080 of BSBK01004322.1, read as the reverse complement.
TCAACATTCATTGAATTTCATAAATAAATAACAAAAAATGTTAAGTCTCACTCAGTTAAGAGATTTTGTCTATAGAAATTGTTAGAAAGCCATAGTAAATAACCTAATTTAAATTAAAATTCCCTTACAAATATTCAGATCTATACTAAGCTCAATATAACTCTGGTCACCATAATCTCCTCAATATCCTTCTTCCTCTAACTTTTTTATGCTCAGTGTTCTCCTTCTGACGCTCGGTGTTGTCTGCAGAATTACTCAGTTCTTACTACAAGCTTTGTGACCAACTTTGCATGTATACGATATTTTATTTCACGTGCATCACTCATTTTTAATTTCTTCTCTCCTTATATAGACATGATAAGCTATTTTATTTTCAACCATATATTTTGCCTCTTAATCTCCATCATTGATTTTGCCTCTTTAACCTTCCTCAGAACTTGTTCCTTAAAACATTTTCAATCTTCATCATCTGATCTTCATTGAATTTTTTCATCTGTAGATCTACATAACAAAATTTATCTTTATCTTTAGAATCATCCAAATTCTTCCATCTCATCATCTCATATCAAAAATAAAATATTCCACATTATTTCTCATGCTTGGTAAATACAACAATGCGTCGATTTGTTCTTTCTTGGTTAATACCGCACTTAGTATACACTACAGCTACTCCATGGACACTTCATCTTCTCTATGCATACTAAGTTCTTCATGTACCAACTAAATTAACTTATACATTTTTTATCTTCAACACTCAACAAAATCATGTAAGCCAATAAAATCACTATCATAATGTCATAGAATCATCAATAAGTTATCTAATGAATACCATTATCATAACTAACTCATACATCTCATCTTCATGCTAATATCACTTTCCTTCACCAACATTACCTTCTTTAGATGTTTGGAACTATCATGATAAGTATATTCAAAACTACTTGACATCAATGACAATATAACAATTGATCTAATGTCTCACACATACCTTAATATATTGGTCATCATCAGCACATTCTCCAAGTAGTTCATCATTTGTAGTCTTATAGAACTTACACTTTAAGTACTTATCTTATTGAATGCAACAAGTTGTGTAATGTTGTATGAGATTATTTTTGGTCTTAGTTAAGGCATGTTATGGTCTACTTCTTATTCATCTACACTATAAGAATTTTTAGTGTCAACCTTGTTAGGAATGAATGCTAAATATTTGGCAGTCATTCTATAGTAGTTGTTGTTGCATTCATGAGTATGATTGTCATTGATGTCAACACAGTGATCTTCTGAAGACTTGCAGAGAAGTAGACAGAGTTTGAATTAGCGCACATGGGTTATTGTAGTTAGAGATATGCGATGTTGAGGATATACTCTTTGATATGTTATATTTCTAAGGTTAAGTGCATAGATAGTAATTCTTTTATGCACAGAAGTTATGAGCATTTTGGTGGAAGTAGTATTCAGGCAGTGTTCCTCAGTAGCGGTTTATGGAAATCAGATGATATCTCCTAATCAGGATGGAATCTAGTTTTGTGTAGTTAAAGGGAATTTGAAGACACATTGATAGTGATGTGGATGATAGTGCAAACTTCGAGTTTACATGAATGAAGGTTTATTGTATTTGGAAGCTGACAGTTTTGTGTAATTTTGATATAGCATGTGGAAACTTTTATTTTGTAATTGTATGCCAACTCATTTATAATTATTTGAGTGTGGTATAAAGGAAGGAATGTGTTTCCTTTTTTTTATGTAGAAGAGGATAGTAGTGTATGAATATGAAGTGAAGAAAATAACTAAATGTGAAAGCCAATTGTGAAGGAAGACATGCGAAGTACAAAGATCTAAAATTGAGATCTGGTGTAACAGTGAGTGCAGTTTGGCACAGTCAGAGAAGAGGTAATATATTATTCTATTGAGTAATACAAAGATTAGTTGGATAGTGTGTTCAATGATCTTATCCTGAAGCTGTTTGGGCAGTGGGTCCTTTTGTCTTCCATAACTCTTAATAGGGTTAGAATCTTTTAACAGGGATTCAAAATCTCCTAACAAGGATTCATATGTACTGAATGTATTTCATAAGACTCCTAATAGAGTCCATCCTTTCAAAAGGAATATTCATATTAGTGCATCTTTTGTGGGCATCATTCCCACCAAGGTTACTCTTTGATCAAGTGGTTCTCTTGTCAACATATCTTGTGTCATTGTTTTATTATGTATGAATATCTTTCTATGGTTGGTAATTATATTGCTTACGTGGTTTAATGTTGTTGAAGTTGATAAGAGTTACAATTATCTGATAACTGATTCAAACCCCCCCCCTCTCAGTTATCTTGGTGGACTTTACTTTCTAACAATCGGTTTCAGAGTGGTAGGTCCTTGGAAAATAAGTTTAACAGCTTAAGGAGATCCATGGTGAATTTTAGGAAAGAAAGCCCTAAGTTTCATGGAGTAAATTTTGACAGCTGGAAAGAAAAGATGAAGACACACCTACTATGTTTAGGACTAGGTTATTGGTTGATTACAAATAATGATAAGACTATCATTGAAGAGGACAATCTAGAAACATGTACTACTGATGAGAGATATCTATTCATGCGTAACATACTTGCAAGAGAAGCACTTTTGATAGCCCTTCTAGAGAATGAGTATAGTTAGGTAAAATGTTTGAAAAAATCTCATGAAATTTGGAAAGCTTTACACTCTACTTTTGAAGGTGATGAACATGCAACAAGAGTTAGATTAAATAATTGGATATGTGCATTTTAGGATATAAGAATGTTGGAAGATGAATATTTTAGAAGCTATATTGGCAGAATGTCAAAAATTGTTATAGGCATAAAATCTTGTGGAGGAACAAAGACAGAGAATGAAGTGATATGGAAAATTTTGAGGACATTGACTCTTGTATTTAAGTAGACAACATAGATGATTGAACAATTTATACCTTGTACTAAAAACTTTACAAGAGAGACTCTTCTTGGAAGATTGGAAGTAGCAGAGATGAACTTGAGGTGATCAGGAGACTTAGCTAGAATGGAGACAACATTTAGTGCTCTTAGTGTTCACCCTACTTTTCAAGAAGCATCAGTGTGAGTGGAGATTATGCTAGCATCAGAAGATCTAGAAATGAAGAAGACAAGAAGATTGAAGAAGGTATTGCCTTTCTTGTGAAAAGAGAACCGGACGGTAAGAAAATTTTTAAATGTTGGACTTGTCAATAATATGGTCATTTTGTATCTAAATGTCCTAAAAGAGTTAAAAAGTACAGAAACAATTTCAAACCTAGAAGATCTAAGGAATGTTATTATGCTAATGATGATGATATTGAAGCTATTATAGAGAGAACTTTAAGTGAAAGTGACAATGAGAATGATGATGACATAGGATTTGTAGCAATTAAAGAAGAAAATTTTGAAACTGATGTTAAGGAAGAAAAAGCCTCAGTTTCTCAAGTTGAAAAGATAGTTGATTGGATTATAGATAGTGGTTGGTCACATCATATGACTGGAGACATGAAAAATCTCATAAAGTTTAATGAATATGATGGGGGATTTGTTAGAGTTGGAAACAATGCACCTTGTTTGATTAAAGGTATAGGATCTATTACTCTTGATGGAAAGACTAATATTGATGATGTCTATTTTGTGGATGGACTGAAACATAATCTTTTGAGTGTTGGACAGTTAGTTCATAAGGGATATCAAGCTTGGTTTACTAAGAAAACTTGTGTGATAAAGGATAAAGATGAAAATCTGATTGGAACTGGATCTAGAACTAGAGGTAATGTATTTCAGTTGAATCCTATTGAGATGACATGTTTGATTACTAAAATTGATGATAGTTGGTTATGGCATTGAAGGTTTTGTCATATAAACTTTGACAACATTGTGAAAGTAAGTACTACACTTGCAGTAAGAGATTTGCCTAAAATTATGAAGCCTACTAACATGATTTGCAAAGAATGTGTGATGGCTAAACAAAAGAGAAGTTATTTTCCCAGTAAGAAGTTTACATCTGTAAAAAAGCTGGAAATTGTTCATACAGATTTAAGCGGTTCTACCAGGACTAGAGGATTCTATGGAGAAAGGTATTTTATGATTCTTGTTGATGATTTTAAAAGAAGGATGTGGATTGCATTTCTTAAAGAAAAATCTGAAGCATTTGATAAGTTTAAGATTGTTAAGAGTAAAGTTGAGAATGAATCTGGAATGAAGATTAAATGTTTGAGATCTGATAGAGGTGGAGAATTTACTTCTAGAGAGTTTAACACCTTTTGTGAAGAAAATGGCATTAAGAGGCATTTCTCATCCCCTAGAACACCTGAACAAAATGGTATTGCAGAAAGAAGGAACAGATCGGTGACTAAAGCAGCAAGAGCTATGTTATTTGAGAATGATTTGGTGAAGATATTTTGGAGAGAAGTAGCAAACATAGCAATGTATACAATGAACAAAGTACAAATTAGAGCAGCCACAGACGAGACACCTTATGAATTATGGTTTGGACATGCACCCTAAGTTAAGTATTTTAGAATGTTTGGAAGCAAATGTTATATAAAAGGAGATGATGATATTGGAAAGTTTGATCCTAGAAGTGATGAAGGTATATTTCTTGGATATTCTTTGAAAAGAAAAGCCTATAGATGTTACAATAAAGGAACTAAGAGGGTATGTGCAAGATCATGAGGGGCCAAACTATGCCCTTAAGTGGCAATGAAAAATCAGCAAATCAGGGTTAGTCAACTTGACGTGAAAATTTCAAGTAGCTATGAACCTAATATCAAAAAGTTGTAAGAATAGAATCTATAGAAAATTAAATTTAGTTTCTAAACTACTAGGCCTTTTTTGAGAAAAAGTTAGTATGATTGGTGAAAAGTATAGATTTCAATGCAGCAGTACAAAAATTTCAGGGAAAAAATTAGAAGTAGGTGTATGTCTGACCACCTTAATCATAATCAAATGATAATATTTTATTATAAGATTTTATATATAAGTAGTAGACTCATGCCTGGATGTGATGCATATATTTTTGTAATTTTATTCCAAAAAAATAATTAATTATGAATTTTTTGCTAAAACATTTTCAGAATAAAAAAACTCCCGTGTTTGACCACCTTAACTCATTCAAAAATTTACAAAATTCAAATTTTATTTATTTTTCCTTATAGTAGGTGAAGCATAGAATGTGACACATTTTTTGGATTTCAAAAATGTTATACCATCTAAAAGTTATAGTCATTTTCAATGAGTATATAAATCAGCACTTTAGAGGTAGCTCAATTAGAAAATAACTAATAATTACTTACCAAATTCAAAATTTGACAACAATTATATCGATAAAAAGCTGATAATCTCCTTAAGATACCCTTTTCATTTTATCAAATTTGGGTGAAAAAAATTTCATCAACTGCATTGTCAAAGTTTTGAACTGACATCGCCACTTTTTTGTCCCTCATGATCTTGCACATACCCAAGACTATTGTTGAAAGTGCAAATGTTAAAGTTGATGAAAAGTTCAAAATTTAGGAAAGAATGCTTGATTATGAATCAGATGAAGAAGCTCATCCTAAACGTAACACTGGATCTACTGAATTATTTTATGAAATTGACAGTGATTTGTTGAATGAAAGCCACCATGAAGTCATTGAAGAGCCTACACCTGAAGTGAGATCTAAGATAGTGACACCTAGCAAGAGTTTGTTAATAAATCATCCTATTGGAAAAATTATTGGAAGCATCAATAGAGGAGTTCTAACTTGGAATAAGATACAAGAACAATTATGTTTGATTTCTCAAATTGAACCTAAAACTACTAGTGAAGCTTGTGAAGATGAAAGTTGGACTAATGCTATGAAAGAAGAAATATATCAGAATGAAAAGAAAAAGACATGGGAATTGGTCCCTAGACCTAAAGACAAAAATGTTATTGGAACTAAATGGGTATTTAGAAACAAGATGAATGAACTAGGAGAAGTAGTGAGAAACAAAGCAGGATTAGTATGTAAGGGATACTCACAGCAAGAAGGAATTGACTATGAAGAAACCTTTGCACGTATTGTAAGAATTAAAGTAGTAAGAATGTTTTTGGCTTATGCAGCAGTAAAGAGGATACTGAGATATTTAAGAGGCACAATGGACTATGGATTATGGTATGAAAAATCTGATGATTTTACCCTATGTGCATATACAAATGTTGATTGGGGAGGTAGTGTTGATGATAAGAAAAGCACCAGCGGTGGAGCATTTTTCCTTGGAGGAAGATTGGTTTCTTGGCTAAGCAAGAAGTAGAATTGTATCTCACAGAGCATAGCAGAACAAGAATATGTAGTAGCAGCAAACAATTGTAACTAGATAATTTGGATGAAGAAAATGTTGAAGGATATTGGAATCAAGTTTGTTGAACCTATTGTCATACATTGTGACAACACCAACACAGTTAGTATGTCTGAGAATCATGTATTACATTCTAAGAAAAAGCATATAGAGATTAACTATCATGTTGTAAGAGAGAAAGTGGTTGAGAAAGAAGTCAGACTTGAGTACATAAGTACAAAGGAGCAGATAGAAGATATATTTACAAAGCCTTTGCCTAAGGATACATTTGAGTATTTGAGAGGTATGCTTGGGGTTATGCCCCAGCCTACTTTTGAGAAGTGATGTAGTTGGTTGCATCCGTCCAGTGGTATATGAGCCTTACCTTTCTTCTAGATTGGATGTTGGTACTTCCTCTATGGGGGAGTATATGTATCTGAACTGAGTCATGAGGACTCTAGTGAATGCATTTTCTAAATAGTGTCTTTTTACATTGGATTTTTTGTTGACATAGTGATGAAATTTCTATCATTGATGTCAATGGGGGAGAAGTGTACATGAAAAAACTATTTGTACTATCTGAATAGGAAAACAAAACAAGATTTGATTGATGAAGAGGATTTGAAGCAACAGTGTTGCAGTATTGGATTTTGGAAACATTGGATGTTTTTTCATCTATGTTGACATCAATTCCAATGGGGGAGATTGTTAGGAATGAATGATAAATTTTTGGCAGCCATTCTGTAGTATTTTTTGTTGAATTCATGAGTATGATTGTCATTGATGTCAACACAGTGATCTTTTGAAGACTTGCAGAGAAGCAGACAGAGTTTGAATTAATGCACATGGGTTATTGGAGTTGGAGCTATGCAATTTTGAGGATATACTCTTTGATATGCTATATGTCTATGGTTAAGAGCACAGATATTAATTCTTTTATTCATCGAAGTTATGAGCATTTTGGTGGAAGCAGTATTCAGGCAGTGTTCCTGAGTAGCGGTTTGTGGAAATCGGATGATATCTCCTAATCTGGATGGAATCTAGTTTTGCATAGTTGAAAGGAATTTGAAGACACATTGATAGTGATGTGGATGACAGTGCAAACTTTGAGGTCGCATGAATGAAGATTTATTGTATTTGGAAGTCGACAGTTTTATGTAATTTTTGATGTAGCGTGTGGAAAATTTTATTTTGTAATTGTATGCCAAATCATTTGTAATTATTTGAGTGTGGTATAAAGGAAGGAATGTTTTTCCTTGTTGTTATGTAGAAGAGGATAGTAGTGTATGAATATGAAGTGAAGAAAAAATCTAAATGTGAAAGCGAATTGTGAAGGAAGACATGGGAAGTATAGAGATCTGAAATTGAGATCTGGAGTAATAGTGACTATGGTTTGGCACAATCAAACAAGTGGTAACATATTATTCTATTGAGTAATACAAAGATTATGTGGATAGTGTGTTCAGTGATCTTACCTTGAAGCTGTTTGGGCAGTGGATCCTTCTGTCTTCCATAACTCTTAACAGGGTTAGATTCTTTTAATAGAGATTCAAAATCTCCTAATAGGGATTTATATGTACTAAATGTATTTCATAAGAATCCTAACAGATTCCATCCTTTCACAAGGAATATTCATATTAGTGCATCTTTTGTGGGCATCATTCCCACCAGGGTTTACTCTTTGATCAAGAGGTTCCCTAGTCAACATATCGTGTGTCATTGTGTTATTATGTATGAATATCTTTCTATGGTTGGTAATTTTATTTCTTACATGGTTTAATGTTGTTGAATTTGATAAGAGTTATAATTATATGATAATTGATTCACCCCCCCCCCTCTCAGTTATCTTGGTGGACTTTACTTTCTAACAAACCTAATTAAAAATTAGTGCTTGGTTACATTCTTAGCGAACATCTGGAAACATCAAAAATAAAATATTGGTATAAATATTGAATAAATCACTTTGAAAATGTGTCAAATTTATGTCAACTTCTGCAAGTGTTTTGAAAACTTAAACATATATAATGAGAATGTATGAAAGACGATCCATCTCCTTGCATGTATGAGTTGTTGTGAATTGTGGTTGAGAACATTGTAGATGTTCATGTGCTAGGTACTTAAAGAAATGAGGCAAAGGTATCTAAAAAACATTTAGTTGAGTTGTTGTGCATCACTGGTGGATATATTCTCTTTTATTCTTTTTCATCTGGAGAATGAGCCCTTTGGCAGTGAGCCCTTTTGGAAGTGAGACTCTATTAGTAAGTCTTTCTTTGTAAAAATAACATTTTTTGGTGCCACTCTAACAAGTTCTAATATATTTGAGAGTAATATTCTTCATGGTTTTTTACTTAATAGGGTTTTCCACATAAACCAAGTGTTTTATGTGTTTGATGATTCTTGTTATTTCCATGTTTACATCTTTTAGTTATCAAAGGATAAATGTAAGACTGGTGCAACTAGTTTAAGGTTTAAAATTATTAAATGTTTGTGGGAAATTCATTCCCCTCCCTTTGAGTTTTCTTGTACATTCAACATCCTTTTCCTCCTAGAAGTTGTTGAATTTTTCAAGGTGCAATATGTAGTGTCTAAGGACACAAGATCTTGAAGTAAAATGGATAAATTTTATGGACTAGGTCACCTTGCCCAATAATGTCCTCTCTATTTCAATCCATATTTAAAACACAGTTGAACAATATAAAATTTACCTTTCACTTTTCTATATGATCTACTCTTTCAAGTTTTCTATATCAATATTGTATTTGGTTCTAGGTAGATCTAAATTACCTAGCCCTTCAAATCACTCAATCTAATATTTATAACAACAAAGGAAAATAATCCCTAGATAAAGATATTGATTTTAATCTCTTGACTAAAGTAAATTAGTTAATCATAGTTCTATCTAGGTGGAATTTCTTTCTAAATGTAACCCAAACAAGAGATAGGTAATATTGTGTAGTTTGCATGCATAAGATAGTGAATCCTATTTTCCTACCTTATAGGTGAAGAGTATAATTTTTTTCTCTTAGAGCATTTCTTTGACCACCAGTAGGAGAATTTTTTGTATCTAATTGTATTGAGAAGGATTGGAAGAATGAAAAACGTATATGTATCTTATGTTTGTTTGCAATCAATTCTCTAAGAGTTTATCACTTTCTAGATTATAAGTATAATTTTGGAAACTAGTTTCATTAATATATGTATACTAAATACTAGGAACAAGACCTATTTCTCTTCGTTACATTAAGGAGATCAAATCCATTTGGCTGAAAAGAATGGGAAAATTTAGCATGATTCCATATTTGAGTTAAAAATGATACTAGAGATGGGTATGAGTAGGATGCTTGATCTATGGATGTATATAAGAAATTGAGGTTTTTGAGACATGAAAAGAACCATAGAAATAATATACACTCTAGGCTTATAGATCTAGAAAGAAGAGATACAAAGGAACTTGCTCTTGAAATTTGGGCTAAAATTAGGTGGTCAATTTGTCTTTGTATGATATCTACCCGTGAATATGTTAGATGCATGTGAAAGTAGGTTTTCTTGAATAAGTATAGCATTCAAAAGCACCCTAAAAAAAGGAACTTGTTCATGACTATGTTGCTCAAAGTGACATCCACCTTTCTTTTTAGATCAAAAAAATTCAAATCAATAGGTCTTTGTCTTGTTAATATAATTCCAAGTGTGAGCCTCTCAATCTTGTCAACCACACAAGAAGAGAAGGATAATTGTTGGGTTGATCGTGGTTTTCATATATCAAAACCTATATTTGGAATTAATCATGAAATTGAATTGAAATGTACTCAAATTGAAAGTTTCTTGCAACATACAACAAAGACTAGATTTGAGATCGAAATACTTAAATCTTAAACCTTTTTGATACAATGGTCTTTGAATATAATCTTAAGGGCTAATGCAATAACATGTCTCAACACTACATAATATAAATTAATCTCTTGAAGAGAAATTGAAGGATATGAGATGTTTCCTTGAGTTCCTGATACTAGGTATTGAATTCTTTTCATGAGATGTAAAAAGGAATTAACAAATACTCTTATATAGGGTTCTTTAGGTATGTTTACAAATCAAGTCAACTTTCACTGCTCATATTGTGATGCCAAGTTTGAGAAGCATATAGTGGGAACCCAAAACTAAGACATTTGAATTTGGGCCCAAATTGGACGGTCATGGGTACCCTAGATTCTATTGACCAGATCAAGGGTGCCCTGGGAACCATTAACTCAAGAAATCAAGCCAAACTTGCTAGAAATGAAATGTATTGACTCTGGGCTACCCATTCTAGTCACCATGTGGAGATATGACATTATGTTTTTAGTCTTTCAACTATATATAGGGTTGGATAAGAGCTAAGTCACCACACGGTAAGCCAATGGCACAAATTGTTGTGTAAATTGTAGAAGGTTATAATTTACAATTCTAGACTTTCCATTGCTAATTCATGGACCTATATCTCAACCTTTCTTATTCTTCCATGTGTCCTCAATGACCAATCCTTACCGGTGTGAGAATGGTTCTTATACACACCATATCTACATGCAAAAATATGTATGAACATGCTTGGACTTTCAGTTCACCTTCCACTTTCTCCTAGCTCATTCAATATAATATGTTGACCAAATATCCTTCATTGATCAGTAATTTTTTTAACTCCTAATGACACTTGTAGAAAGACTATGTTCATACTCTCCATGTAATTCAATTTATGCCATTCATTTCATCATTGCATCATAGCATTCCATTTCTCTCTTGAGAAATCTATTTAAGAGGGGTTTTCTACCCTCATTTGATCATCAAATTTCATGCCATCCACCTACACAATCAATTATCCATTTGCATGATTATGCTATCAAAATATTGAGATGATACGAAAGGACATTCCCATGTACAATCATTTTGACCAAATCTACACATTATAATAGATGTACAATGATGGTTAATTTTATAGTTGACTTGCATTATGGCATATTTTTTTGTCTATCATGAGTGCTTCTGTTAATTTGAGTTTTGGGTATGTTTATTACTATTAATCCATTATTTCACACTTGAATGGGTGGTTCACAAGAACCATTTGTTATCCTAGTTAGAAAATAAAAGTGTTGTCATTATAGTTCAGGAGCAAATTCTTGTTGGTAAAGAAATGTAAGTTTGGGGAAAAAAACTCACAATATGAACTTTTCATCTTTTAGCTAATTCTATAAGTATTACACTTTAATAATTTAGCCCAAGATGTCTCTGGTCTATGCTTTTGGGTTTATTTCACACTCCTTGGCTATCTTCTCTCTAGTTCAATGTGTCCTTGGTTTAAGGTTCTCGTCTAGTCCCTTCCTTTGATGCTTTCATTTATGCCCAAGTTGTCTCTGCATGAGTTTGGAATCCCTTTCAAAACTTGATAAGGTTTGTAAACTCCATTAAGTGTCGAGTCCCTTGTTTTCTACTAGTTGACACTCTAGTTCTTTGCTATTGTGAGATTTTCTCTGGATTTTTTGTTGTCTAATTGCTTGTAAGGTCCTTCTATGTCACCTTGTAAATTGACATATAAAAAGGGTCAGGCCATTATTCCAATTTACCTAATCAGAACAATTTAACCAAATCTATATCTTTTACTTTTAATGAAAACACAGTCTTATCATCTTAAAGTATGATTCCCTCCATTCTTTTCAAACCTTTATAATACATCTTTCTAAAACAACATAACAAACAAAATCATTAAAAATTTTGACTTCCATGTACAGAAACATAAATAAAATGTAAAATGAAAATAAAATGAACCTCCCTCAATAAACACCTCTCATTTTGCAGGCATGGTTAGCCTGATTAAGTTCCAGGCCTAGATACTACCAACCTCATGGCATAAAATCATACATTCTCATCCTTCATGGCTTTAAATACGTAGGTTGACTAAGCAGATCATTCCATTATAAGGCTAACAATCAACCTGGACCCCCCAAAAGAGAATTTGACGGTCATGAAATCTCAATCCTACCTAAATCCAATCATTGCCGCTCACCATACTCTTCTCAGTTTCTGTCTCGCTGGATGTTTGGATTTATCCATTATTTGTACGGAAGAATATTGGCTGTCATTTATATGCATGCAACACGTATAGTAGAGGACGTAGATTATTTAAAACTTGAGCATAGAAAGTCAAGGCAGACGATAACTATTCTACTCTCAATCGCCCTCCAGAGGAATCTATGCTTGTTCGGTGGATTCGTACAGCACACTTCAGATTTTGCATTAATACTTGTTGGTATTATATGGTGGGCATTAATACTGTTTAGCTGGATATTTCTTGTCCATGGCGGTAGCTATCAAATCCTCATCTCAAAAAAAGTGGTTGTGAATCAGCTTGACTTCTTCCCTGATTTTTTTTCTCTTCTTTTTTCTGATTTTTGACCATTGACTGGTTATCATTTCATGGTTGGCACAGTGATAAGGTTCAATCTTGAAAGTGGCTTGTCTATATTGCACAGACATTCAGAGTGACAAGATTTGTTCTTTTTTCCCCTAGTTAATTACTTCATTGGAAAGAAGAGATGCCGTGTGATGAAAGAATATTAGAGATTTGGTTGTAACGCCCAATTTCACCATAGTTTATGGTCTAGAATTCATTAAATCTACCAACATTGCTAGTATCTAATTTTGTCTTTGTAAATAATATAAATATTCAAAAGTATTGTTATTGGATTCAACTATGTAGTTTTTATGTCAAATTTATTGACTGATATTTTATTAGTGACATTTATAATACTTTATTTCTTCTGAGAATGAATGATACATGAGTACTTATTTGTAGTGTAATAGGTACTAGGTTTACCATTCATTCTCACAAGAGATGGGTTCTTGTGATGTAAACTGATCTAAGTTGAATCTTCATAGCAATATCATAATATGAACATAAGAAAGGTTTCTATCCTAGATAGATTAATAGACACTTTAATTAACAATTTAGTCTATCTCCTTACACTTATCACTATATTAAAGTTTTAATTTCATCGTGATTTTCTAATTAGCTAAAAATTATACTTGCTTATTGAATATTAAGTGTGATTACTATTGGCAAGTTGGCTATACTAATGTATATGACTTGATATAGTGTTGTCATTATGGCAACAAAATCATATAGCAGTTTGGAGTCAACGCACTTGAAAAGAAGATCAGAAATCAATTAAGTGTTGAAGATTGGACAGTGTACAGAGTTCCTGCAGCTCAGAGCATTATCGCACGTGCATACGGATGAATTATGGTATGCCCCCTGGAAGTTAAGTTGGTTAGACTATATTCATGCTTAGTCTATGAGCACATGATTAGATGTGCAAGGATGAGAAAGTTATAGTCAGTTGAAGTTGCACAGCCAGTGTGTGCCAGTGAAGAATAGAGTAAGCAGCCGACAGTTAGTATTTTGGTTTGTGGATACAATGTAATATTGTAAAGGCTATGTGCCTATTGTATTTAGGTTGCCGACATATATCTTATTTGTTTGTAAGCACACTTAAGCCAATTCATTTAGAAGCATTGTATGTAATAGGTCTAAGGGCCGACCTAGTTGTTTATTTTGTATATGCATATAAATATAAGGTGCGCCCATTGTATTCGGTATGGAAGTTGGTAGAGAGTTATGATAAGTAGAGCAGAAGTGTGCGAAGACACTATAGGATGTATTAGAGCTTTGCTAGAGGTCAAAGCATCAGCGCATCAAAGGAACTGAGCTGACAAGCAGTGTCACTGTGACAGTTCATCCAATAGATATAGTGTTTATCTGAGATCAGAAGGTTGTAGCCTTCAACACTTGAGCAGTGAGCTCTAGGAAAGTGTGTCCACTCCCCTAAAAGGGACTATTTTAAAAGACTCCTAACAGGGTCTGACCCTTGACAAGGTCTACTGTACTTAAAGCATTGTAAAGCAACTCCTAACAGGGTTAAGGATCTTCTAACAAGGATCAAAAAACACTAGTTCAAAATATTAGTGGGTGTCAATTCCCACTGGGGTTTTTACCTATGTGGGTTTCCCCGTAACCATATTGGTGTCAAGTGTTGATTTCTTTTTTCATGTTTATTTGAATGTTTAATTCAGTACTTAAGTATTTAAGTTCAGTATAAAGATTATAGTGAAAAGTTAAAATATAGTGAACACTGATTCACCCCCCCACTTAGTGTTCACATTCCTAACAATTGGTATTAGAGCTCTAGTCCTCAGCAAAGAAGTTTAACGACTTGAGGAGATCATGGACAAAGCATAAATGAAACATCTGAAAAGAAATCTTGAAGCTGCTCTTGAAGACCTGGACAAATCAGAAAGAGAAATTGAAGAACTAAAAGAAAAAGTCAGTGATGCACAATTGGTTATCAAAAGCCTAAGAAAGGATTTGAAAAAATGTTGTAACAGTGATTTAGGAGTAAAGGTCAAGAAGCTAAATGAATAAAATGCATCTATGAAAGAACTACTTGAAGAATTTGATGATAAGTTGATCAACAATTAGGAAGTCTACAATGAACAAGTCAAAGAGAACCTTCAACTCAATGAAGAACTAAGGCAAGCAAACATGGAAATCTTGGAGCTAAGGAATAGAAAAGAAAGCTTGGAGTCTGAATTGAAAGAAGCAAAGAATCATATTGACAAATTACACACCAGTTCTGATTTGATAGAATCTCAGTTATATGCAAGAAGAGCCAAAGGAGGCACTAGTTATATTGGATACAATGAAGCACAAAATCATATTGATAACATGCGAGCGAAAAATGATTCACAAAAGGACTCTACTGATGCTAAGGAGACTGAAGATCAAACCAGAGATAATGGTGAACCACCTAAGATTGAGTGCAAGCCTATAGACCACACTTGTTTTGCTTCTAACAAGCATGGACACATTGTAAGGAACTATATAGAGGTAAGACATTTTAATGGTTACTTTTATTCATGCAATAAATTTGGTCATAGAGCTATGAATTGCAAGACTAGTAAGAAGAACATGATTCAATAAGATCAGAGAAATCAGAATTAGACAAATGTAAGAAGTTCTCAAAATGTTACATGTCAGATATGTAACTATAATGGTCACTCGGGTAGACAGTGTAAAATGGTGACTCATGTTAATTAGCTGAGGAATATAAGAGCTTCAGTCATTTGTCACTCTTGTAACAAGGCTGGACATATCTCAAAGTTCTATAGATCAAAGACGCAAGGTCAGGGAAGCCCTAAAAAGGCTGAAGAATCAGTATTGGATCCTGAAGGAGAAGTTAATTTTGTCAAAGCCTCAGATGATGCAAGCTTGATTTGGTAAGAGAAAAAGAAGGATAAGACTGATGAGAATGTATTGGATGCATCTGCAGTGGACACACCCTCCACATCTGGATGAATAGCCCTCAGGGTCATAGTGGGAGCTAATTTAGCTCTACACCCCTGTGTGGCTGGTATACTCACTCCCAGAGTATGCACCTTTGGACTTAAGCTTTTGGAGTATAAAGGAACCTTCATGCAAGAGCGCACATACTGATTGTTAGTAGAACTCATGTTGGAAATGTTTAAGTGATAGCCTGGTTTACGCGGCAAGCATTAATGGGGGAATTTTCACTTTAAGTACATAGAAAGTTGTTTGATTACTCATTACATTCAAATTCAGAGTGATAGGAGAGCAGAAAGAGCCTTAGAATTTGTTGTGAAGACTTGGAGATTGATCTATTAGTGATTTTCAATAATTGACAGTGCATTTGGTCGGTTGCAGAAACCCTAGTTCGACGCGTCGATTCAGAAGTCTTCGGATAATCTTAGAGTATAGTTGGAAAGTGATTAAACAAGTAAGTCATGGCCACTCCCATAGTTTTTGATGTTGCAGAGAAGAAGAGATATGTATTTAAGAAACATCATTTTAAGTCAACCCTAGATGATTTAGAGGGAGCATTCTCCCACACGCCTATGGGCATTATGCATGTGGAAGACATTAGGTCTTACATCTATTGCAAGAAAGAACTAGTAGGGTTAGATAGGTTAAGGGTGCACATGGCTACCATGTTGAAACTAAATAAACCATTCATGGATGAATATGTTAAATGGAATGATCACCCTATAGTTGAGTATGCTACTGCATATAAATTTTATGAGACTAAATGGATTAAGATACTATTGAGGAGAATTCATGATGACGTATTTTGGATAGGTGATGTGAAGGTTAGAAGTACCAGTGACCTAATACATGAGATGACAGGCCTTTGTAGGATAGGCACCATCATTTCTGTGGGCAAGGATGTCAGGAAAATTATTGAGAAAACATGTAAGTCAAGAAGTGATAGGCATGGAATGACAAATGAGCCTATTGAGCAAGCTGACATCAAATTGATGTCTATGATACTCGGGTATAGGTTTCATCACACCAGTAGGGTGAATAATGTGTTTGTGGGCACAATTATTGTAGTCATTAGACTTGTGAAGGAAGATTTAGAGTTCAACTTGTGTGAGATCTTGTGCACACAGTTGATTGATAACATCAAGGCAATCAAGCATGACAAAACAAAGATATTCAGGTTTGGGTCATTAATCATTTACATGTACCTTCATATAGTTGGGAAGATATCAGATTTATATTTGGACAAGTCCATTCCAACCATGCCACATATATCCAACAAAGCATCCATTGAAAGCACATTGAGAGATTATATAACATTGGAATTGAAGACCTTTAGGGTCAAGATGCAAATGAGGTATAGAATTCTAAAAAACATTGTTGAAAAGTATAAGGATACTATTTTCTTTATGGTAGAGACAGACACAACTTGTATGGAAGTTGTTGAGCTAAGAACTAAGTGGATTCTTCCACTTGATTGTCAGGTAGAGGAATAGGTCCTTGAAGCATATGCTCAGGTTCTACTATCATCCCCTAAAGATCCTAATGAACCTAGGTGGGGAACTCATGTGGAGAAAACAAGAGAAATAGATGCAAAGTTAAACAACACAGCAACTAAGAGGAAAGCCTCTAAGATTACATCTGAGATACTCAGAATTCATGGAGTAACACAAGTAGACCTAGACAAAGAAAGGGAAGAAAAGATTGCTTTGGAAATTGAGAACGCATCCATAGAGGAAGCTAAGTCTGATGATCCTAAGATGAAAAAGGTAAAGATTGAGAAGACTAATGAACCAAAGGATAAATAGGGTAAAATTGATGATATCAGTCCTACGCCCACTACTACAGTTGATACTGAATCCATAGATTCATCTCCTAAGATTCCCAAGAGGAGAAAATAAATTTCCACAAACCACCCTTTAGCTATAAGTGCAGCCACAAGAAGCAAATTGAGAAATGTGTAGTCACCTCTAGAAGTTGGATTCATACCTAGTCTTCAAGTATTAAGGACTAGAGTTGTAGAAGAAGGAAGACTAGATCAGATAGCCAAGTTTTATGACAAATACCATGAAATTGATAAGTCAGAGATTCATGAGATGCTGATCAAACACATGATAAAGTTCAAGAAGATAGTTCTTGAATTGAAGATAGCTATCCCAAATAAGGTATGGGAGATTATGGATACCTTGAAGAGACAAGCCACTAAAGAAGACTTCACAATAAGGGAACAAAAACTTGATTCCACTCTTCCAGTATGTTATGTTGAAGAAAAGTCATTGCTATTGAATTTGGTGAAGCCGCACTTAAGGACAAAAATGAGAACACTACACCTCATGAACAAAGACTATGAGTTGATTTGTAAGGAAATAGAGAAGGCCTTTGAGAAGGTATTCCTAGAGCCACACATTAAACTTAAGTCTACGCCCATCACTCAAGAACCTAGTGAGCAAGACAAAGTAGCAGAGACCATCAAGATACAATCTATAGGTCCTCAAGATTTAGCAGCTATAGTGGAAGCACAAATAGAGTTTGATAAGTCTACTCCCATGAAAGAGTCACTCAAGGACAACACCATTATCCTTGATAATGTTGAGATAGCCATGGTGGCCACTGGCACTAACTTGGATAAGTCTGAAGAAGCTTTTGTGAGCACACAAGAATATGAAATGTTATGCAACAACACACCTCCCACTCATCAATAAGAAGCACTGATTGATGATGAAAAAGAAGAAGAAAAGATGGAAGAAAAAGAGATAGAAAAAGAAGAAGAAAAGATGGAAGAAAAAGAGATAGAAAAAGAAGAAGAAAAAGAAATAGAAATAGAGGAAGAAAAGAAAGAAGAAGAAAAGGTAAAGGAAATTGAGAAAAAGAATGAAATGTCAATAGAGAAAAGAGTGTTGGATAGCACTCCCATCACTCCTTCAGCAGTATTATTGTCAAGTTTGACACCTATCACATCCAGTTTGGACTCATGGAAAGAAGAAGACCTAATTAAGTTCAACATCTTAGCTATAGAGAAAGCTAAAGAAAAGAAATTAATGAGGAATCCCCTCCTGGTAGAATCAGTAAACATTTTGAACAATCTGTTACCAGAGGACAAGAAAGTGCCAAAGATACACTCAGTTGATGATGTGAGTACAGTCATCTCACATTTTAAAAGCAATTTCTCAAGCCTTGAAGAATCTGCATCCCTAGTTGCAGAATAAAAGTATCTAAAGAAGAGATTGAATGAATTGATTAGTATCTTTGTACTTGACCTCAGTTCACTCAAGATCGGTCAAGCATCCTTGAAAGAATTTGCAGATCAAGGAAGAAAAATCATTGCAGAATGCATGGATCAAGATAAGCTTATTGATGCTCATTTCAAGAAAATTAAAGACACAGAAGCTATGATTGAGCAAGTGAAGATTTTAGTGAAAGACACATCCAAAGATGTGAACATGTGCAATAATGTCTACCAAAATCAAATAGACAAAATTGAGAAGGCAGAAAAAGAGATGACAAAGTTAAGGGCTAGACAGACTCAGTTGAGGAATGCTCTTGCACCCTCATTAGACATCCTAAGCTAGAACATCAAGGAGATTGATTCCACCATGATAACCTATGATCAAGGTCATTCCATAGATTTGAAGAAGATGGAGAAGCTTTAGTATGCATTATGTGCCCATCTCTAGATAGTAAACTCTTTGATCACTTTTTGGAAGAAGGAGATCCAGAACCTAAAGATAGAATATCCAGATGTTTTCCCTTAGTGAATATATGTAGATACAATTTTTGTAACACCTTTTTCATTAATTTCAAAGGGGGAGTTGTGTATAGAATATGGATCATAATATGTATAGGGAGATATAAGTATATGTATAGAAGAATAAAAGTTTTTTGTATTAAGGACAGTTAGCAACTTGGCCATATTCCTTGTTACCATCAATGAAAAAGGGGGAGATTGTTAGAAAGTTGGCTATACTGATGTATATGACTTGATATAGTGTTTTCATTATGGCAAAAAAGTCATATAGAATTTTGGAGTCAGTGCACTTGAAGAGAAGATTAGAAAATAGTTAAGTGTTGAAGACTAGATAGTGTATAGAGTTCTTGCAGCTCAGAGCATCAGCACACGTGTGTACAGACAAATTATGGTATGTTCCCTAGAAGTTAATTTGGTTAGACTATATTCATGCTTAGTCTATGAGTGCATGATCATATGTGCAAAGATGAGAAAGTTATAGTCAGATGAAGTTGCACAGCCAGTGTGTGCCAGTGAAGAACAGAGTAAGCAGTCGACAGTTAGTATTTTGGTTTACGGATATAATGTAATGTTGTAAAGGCTATGTGCCTATTGTATTTAGATTTTTGACATATATCTTGTTTTTTTGTAAGCACTCTTAAGCCAATTTATTTGGAAGTGTTGTATGTAATAGGTCTAAGGGCCGACCTAGTTGTTTATTTTGTATACGCATATAAATATAAGGTGTGCCCATTGTATTCGGTATGGAAGTTGATAGAGAGTTGCGATAAGCAGAGTAGAAGTGTGAAAAGAAACTATAAGATGTATTAGAGCTTTTGTAGAGGTCAGAGCATCAACGCATCAAAGGAACTGATCTGACAAGCAGTGTCACTATGACAGTTCATCCAGAAGATATAGTCTGTATTTGAGATCAGAAGGTTATAGCCTTCACCACTTGAGCAGTGAACTCTAGGATAGTGTTTCGACTCCCCTAACAGGGACTATTTTAAAAGACTCCTAACAAGGTCTGACCCTTGAAAAGGTCTACTATACTTAAAGCATTGTAAGGAAACTCCTAACAAGGTTAAAGATCTTCTAACAAGGATCACAAAACACTAGTGTAGAATATTAGTGGGTGTCAATTCCCACCGGGGTTTTTACCTATTTGGATTTCCCCATAACCATATTGGTGTCATGTGTTGATTTCATATTTCATTTTTATGTGAATGCTTAATTTAGTACTTAAGCATTTAAATTCAGTATAAATATTATAGTGAAAAGTTAAAATAATGTGAACACTGATTCACCCCCTCTCTCAGTGTTCCCATTCCTAACAGTTACTAATTAAGTACTATGAAAATGTTCAACTTGATTATCATATAACATAACCTTTCTTATGTTCATATTATGATATTTCTACAAAGATTCAACTTAGATCATTTTACATAACAAGAACCCATCTCTTGTGAGAATGAATGGTAAACTTAGTACCTATTACACTACAAAGAAGTACTCGATGTGTCATTCATTCTCATAAGAAAATAATTCTTATAAATATTACTAATAACACAGGAGTCAATAAATTTGACATAGAAACTACATAGTTGAATCTAATAACAATATTTCAAATATAAAATAACTATATGTATTTTATCTTATATTTGGGCATATCACTCACCAAATCATATTATGCATACAATACAAACCCACCCTTAAACCAATCTGATTAGCACAACCAAGAGATGAAGGGTGCTAATGCAATATCTATGTAAAAGGGGGTATTTGTGATTCTTATAGAAAATGTTGTGATATTTGAATGATGGTAAATTTGATCGATGAAGTAAGTGCAAGGGGAGAAGTAGAAAGTATGGACTCACCTTGAAGAAAGAAGAGGCAAATGGACTTTCAAAACTAATTTTGATTGTCGCATAGATGTCAGAATCAGACAAAACATTGGATATAGGCTTTTGATGCATGTAAGTGCTTTCTGTGAGAATTTCAGCCCTAAAGGACAAGGCCAACTTGGATGTCCTAGTTGGAGACGATGTTTGAAAATTTCAACTTGGTCTCCATAGCTCCAAATCTCATGAAAATTTCTAAGGTCATTATTCTTGTACACATAAAAGAAGGGGAATTTTTTGTTAAAATGGATTTTCCTTAGAGGAACCCTTAATTAGGAATTAACCTTGATATTGAATTGAAATTACATAAGGAGAGATGAAATGAAAGATAGATCTGAAACATAAATCACCTTATACCTTAATGATGCAATGCCTCTTAGTAGATGATCACAAGTATTGATGCAATAGCTTGGAATTCATAAAAAACCAATATGAAATCATGAAACAAAACCCTTGAATGATGGATGTTCTAGTCTGTCATAATGTTGGATTGAGAAAGAAAGATAGAACTAGACTTGATGGATGGATGTAGATCTCCTTGATGCATTTCAAACTCCCTTTCTTTACTTCTAATAGGGGAAAGAAGCTAGACCTATGGAATAAAATTCCTTAAATGCATGATGGAGTGAAGATGTGAATGTTTGATATCTTTTGACGACACCCTTGCAATTAATTAATTGATGGGCATGAAAACTTGGTGTTGGATGCCTCCACTAACAGATAACTTCTTACACTTGAATCTCTTGAATTTACAATAACTCACTTGTAGATGATTTCATGAATTGATGATTATAATTATGGATATGAAAATAAGAGGTTTGGATGGCTTTTTATACAAATTATGGGTCTCAAATTTCATAGGATCGACCTCAATTAAAGATCAAGGAGAAAAACCCCTATATCAGGCTTAGAGCCAATTAAAGCTCAAATTTCTAGGACAAGGCCAACCTGGACAATCTTGTCCTAGAAAATGTTGACCTTATAAACCTTGTCTAGGAAAATTTCTTCAAATTTTCACCAGGACCTTCAAATGTTGACCTTATAAATCTTCAAATGTTGACATTATAAACCTTGACCTTATATATATATACACACACACACACATATGGGTTTGAAGAAGAAGTTGAGTCCACTTTTGGAAAAAAAAATTAGAACTATTTCTAAGAGTCTAACATTCTTGTTGTTAGGAATAGTCCCAAGAGATAACTGAGAGGAGGGGGTTAATCAGTTATCTACAAGTTTCAATTATTTATCCAATTAAGAATACTTCAACATTAAGCATAAAAAAAATGAAAGAACACTTGAACACAACACAAATATTTTGGTTATGCGGAAACCCAAATAGGTAAAAACCCCAGTGGGAATTGACACCAACTAATAAAATGCACTAGTGTATAATGATCCTTGTTAGAAGATCTTACAACCCTGTTAGGAGTTGATCTTTACAATGCAATAAGTACAGTGACCTGGTCAAAGGTAAGACCCTATTAGGATTCTTTTACGATTGACCCTATTAGGGGTGAGGACACACTATTTGAGAGCTCACTGCTCAAAGGGGTGAAGGCTGCAACCTTATGAATAACAAATACACACTATATCTAGATCTTGGTGAACTATGAGGTAGACCTTCTATCTTGATCATTTCCAATGAATAGCATATACTCTTTACCTAGTCACATAGACCTTCTACTAAATGGCTCAACACTTCACACTCTCTGCTCTGCTCTTCTCTTTCTACTCTGAACCATACCTTAGCAATCACAAATGACTCCCTATAAATATCTTTCCTCTAAATGATATAATCAAGTAGGCCTATTAGAACCACCTTGAAATCATATTATAGAAACAATAACACTCTTCAATAAAATCTTTTTTGGCTCTACTAATCACGCAACACAACCTAGGACCTGTCCAAATTAATAAGTGTACACGTGTGCTACATATTGTCGGCTCTACCAAATTAACTAAAACTTTCTCCTCAAGATGAATTACATCATGTTCTCTTAACCAAACCTTCTTAACTCTTCTTCAATCACTAACCCAAGAACACATACCAAAATGATAGGCGTAACTCCTGTACCAATATAATCTATATCGGCTCTTTTGGATAAACACAGGAAACTGCAACTGGTGAATAGCAACTGCATAACTTCACTTCTACTTCACATCAGACTTTGTGTCCATGAATGGAGAAACAATAACATGTCTCCATCACATATCCAAGGGTTCAAGGCTCCATGATAACTGGACAGACAATCACACATAGAACAGTGCCTGTAACTCTCTCAGGAACACTGCTGACACAAGCTGCTACATAATTGTCTGTATAAACAATTAACCTCTGTGTCCATGATATCATGCTGATAACATGTCTATGCTACATATACTCAAAGCTTACTACATAAGTCTTCCATGCATGCTACTTACCATATCTTGTCGTCAATAACAAACATATAGTCAGCACTGGCTTGCTAGAAAATCTACGACAATCTCCCCCTTTGGCATTGATAGCAACATATGGAATGAAAAACACCACCAATCCAAATGACCAAATCTTTTATAACATTGTCCATTTCCTCATCAAAACTCCCCTAAGGATGAATCCTCCATCTGCTACAATTTTTTCCAATATTCTCCATTTCCTCAATTGAACTACTTCCATGACTGAATACTACTACCTCTTTCTAATATGTATATTATTTCTCCTTAATTCTATTTGTAATCCCCCTTTAATATTGTTTTTCATGACTATATACTACTCCCTCTTTGACATCAATGGCAAAAGATGCCAAACATTTCAGCATCGGTACTACTCCTGAAGTAGACTAGTCAACCATCCATTAGTCACTAAGGACTGATGCTCTTTCCACTTTCTCTAAGAATAATCAAGGAAGGGAATTACTCCTAGCTTCTCCTTGAGATACTCAAAAGTATCCTTTGGTCAGGGCTTTGTGAATATATCTGCTAGTTGTTCCTTTGTACTCACATAATCCAATTTGACTTCTTTCTCTGCCAGTTTCTCTCTTAGGAAGTGATACTTAATCTCTGTGTGCTTTGTCTTTGCATGCATCATAGGATTCTTTGACATGTTGATAGTGCTAGTGTTATCATAATGAATAACAATAGGATAATCAATATGAACCAAAATCCTTTATCATCTACTTGATCCAAACAATTGTAGAACAATTCAAGGCTACTGCAACATACTCTACTTCTGCTATTGACTGAGAGATACAAATTTTCTTCTTTCTTGTCCAAGTGATAAGTTTGTTACCAAGAAACATTGCTCCTCCTGATGTACTCTTTCTATCATCCACACATCCTGCCAATCTGCATCTGTATACACATGAAGATCGACATTCTCTGAATTAGGATACCATAGACAATAATCTATAGTGCCTTGCAGATATCTAAATATTCTTTTTACTACCATAAGGTGACTTTGTTTAGGCTCTACTGAAAATCTTCCAACTATGCCAATTGCATTATAAATATCAGGTCTAGTTTGAGTAAGATATATGAGTTTACCAATCATAGAAAGTTTGTACAATGTTATATCTACTACTAGAGAATCATCTTCTTTTGTAAGTTTGCATCCTATTATCATAGGTGTACCCACTGGCTTACAAACATCCATCTTGAACTTTTTCAATATCTCTTTCACATATTTAGACTGATTAATGAAAATGCCTTTTTCCATCTGTTGCACATTTAATCCCGAAAAGTATTTGATAGGTCCAATCATGCTCATCTCAAACTCGCTCTACATTTCCTTAGCAAATTCTGCACTAAGTTTTTCATTACCTCCAAACATAATGTCATCAACAAATATAGCTACTGTAATCACCCAAAAATGGTCATCTAGACTATTAGTCCCTTGCTAGCATTATTTGCTAAAATTATCAATTGCTTATTCTTGATCAAATCCTAGTTCTATCATGATTATATTCTATGGATTAACCATTTTATCCTAAGTATTTATTTAATTAAAAGGAATTCCCTCCCCTTTTAATAAATAAAAAGCCCCCACTTTTCCTCTTATCCTAAGTTGCACAAATATAACATTATTCTTATTTTATAAAAATAAGAAAAGGCTTTTTTGTCTCATATGGGGACAAAACTCAACACTTATTTCTCATTGGAGAAAACTTGTGCACATGGATTTCTCCTCTTTCAAGCTCGAACCTTGATTAAATCTTTTGGCTCAATCTCCATGGTCCATTCCTTTTCAATTCCTTTAAAAGGAGAGCTCTCTTCTCATTCTAGGATCCAACTTTTTATGCTAATCTTATGCTGCAGGATTTCTTGGAGACTTTGGAGCTTTTGAAGACTTTGGAGCTTTTGGAGATCTTATTACATTTAGCCTTCATTTCTTGCATTCTTAGCTTAGCTTCATGTTTATGCTTTCTTAGCTTAGTTTCTTTTCATGCTCTAGTTTAGTTCACATAGCTTAATTAGTAAGGATTTGTAATACTTCTACCTTTCATTTCCATAGATTAGCTTGCATTTCCAGTCTTAGCATAGCTTGCATTTCATCTCCATTTGGATTCTTGAGGATATTGGCATTCTTGCCCTTGTCTCATTGAATCTCCCATTGCATGGTTTACTAGCAAGGTTATTGGCTTAATAGCTCTAGCTGAGAGCATTCTTAAAACCCTTGCACTCCATGCCTTGGGAGCTCTAGGTCGCCTTACCAGGATTTTCCATTCATGGATTCTCTTGGAAGCAATGGCTTAGAGAAGTGCACATTCTAGTGTGTACATTTTTGGTGCCCACCATGGGGAAAAACAACTTTGTTTTGTCCTTCTTTTCTTGCATTTCCGCTGCAGGTTTCGGCTATTTTTTATTTTTTTACAATTTTTGTATGTTGTTCGTACTTCTATGCATCACTATTATAGAATCTCGTGCAAGGTTTCTCACCGTATCATGTGAAGATTTGTTGTTTCTAGCACTTCTACGCGTGACGACGTGTTTTATCATGCGGGCCTATGTATTTTCTCTTGTGAGCCCTTGTACTTTCTTGAGTGAGCCTTCGTACATTCTTGCACGGGCTTGTGCTTTCTTGTGTGTGGTTTAGTACTTTCTCACATGGCCCTGAGTACGGTCTCGTGTGAAATCCCACGACAAACAGAGACCCAAAATTCTAGATTTGCCAGTTTTGCTTGTTGTTTTCAATTTTCCTACTTTCTATTTTTTGTTTGGCAAGTGATTTTTTTTTTTTGAAAATTGTGGCATTTTCGAAATCCATGCCACTCCAAAAAACTGGCACCCATTTTTGAGAAATTTTTGTATACAGTATCAAAAATTGAAGTGTGATATATTGTTGGAAAGCTCTTTCCAAGCCTGATCTAACCATGCTAGTTTCATTTTCAAATTTTTTCATTTGATTAGCTATTTTACTTATAGATTATCCAATTTTTTATGTGCTAACTATTATACACTAAATTTGCACCCTTGTCTCAAGCTCTCGTAGTCTTGATAACCTAGTATAACATGGGAATCATCTCCAGGTTGTGGGACCTATGCTAACTGAGATGAGACCTCCAGGTTCTAGGCTGGTTCCTCTTGGATAATCACCTTAATTTGCTTCTATACATGGAAAGTAAAATCTTTGGAGGGAAAGGGATAGGAGTACTTGAAAGGGAAATGACTGAAAGCAAACTACCTACTAGGTGATGCACCGAAATTAGGGTTTGGATCTCAGTATAGAGAAATGGAATCAATGAAAGGCTTAGGTCTAGTAGGTCACAACTTACTCAATAGGCTTGCATAAGTGTTTCATAGGAGGGCCTGAACATAAGACACAACCAATGACTTGCAAACAGACATTCACTTCTACAACTTGGTGTAGGAATGAGACAAGACTATTAGGGGGCTGAAGTATACCCACAAAAACATCTAAATCAGATCAAACACAATAACACACATAGTTACAAAAAAACAAGAGGGATCGGGAACCCTAAGATATCACTAAAAACATCATACACTTTGATTCAATAAGAGATAATTTAGACAAGGAAGCATAGGGACATGAAGGATTGTCACAAAATACCTCTGCAATATCTGAATCATCAATGAAAGATTTACAACTATAGAAGCCAGAAGGAAGAGAAAATGTCACAAATAACTCTTAAGAAAAGTGAATTCCTTTTACAATTGTCCAACTCTAAGCTCAAAAGCTCTAAAATTACAATATATACATCCTTCCTGACACACAAGTAAGGGTCAAAAATCTAACTAGGGTTATAGAAGATTTTATTAAAATAATATCTAGCCCTCACTTAATCAAGTCTGATCATGAATATATCTCTGCAACATTATGGCCGATCAGACTTTTGTGCCCATCTCTATACCTCATTTTCCTATGGACAAGCAACTTGGACTCATCTACTTACCTGCAACTCCACTAAGCCATGAAGGCTCTTGAATCTGATCCTGAAGATATTTGGGTTTAAAATGATTAACCCTACAAAAGGTGGTGCCAAGCTCATTAAAGCTTCAACACAACATGGTACTCTATAAAGTTTGCGGTGCCAACTATTAGATCATCCATCATCATCCTTCCAACCTCCACTATCTTGAAGAATTAAATTCTAGCTACCCACTTTGTTGTGCATGGCCACAAGAACAAAACCCTAGCAAAACCTTCACAAAGATATTCAAATTCAAATATTAATGGCTAACACATATATTTTTAAAACATAGCCATCGATGCAAAACTTTTCCCAATAGATGAATGGCCATGATTATCCTGACAACAGTCACAAACCTTCTTGAAAAGTCAAATCCATATCAGCAAGTTACGACCAATGAGATTTTAGCACGTCAGCATGTTTGGACCCACCTCGATTTTTCTCCCTTTAAGTCATTCAGCGACTATGCAACTGAAGACTTATTTCTAAGTTGCAGAATCCTTAGCTTTACCTTGGTCTGGTTAGGTGATTCAGTGAACAAGGCATTTCGCTGAATGGCTGGGTCTTTTAACTAACCCTGGTTCCATTAAGCAGATGCAAGAATTCCTTTAGTCACCGAGTCGCTTAATACTTTACTAACCCAAGGTCTAAACTACCACATGGCATTCTCTTATTCATTCCATTCACCTCATCAGCAAACACCTCAGCATCTCCCTAACATTGAACCCACTTAGGACAAGATTATGATCCAACAGCGGGTGCAAGATCTCATACCCTTCAAATATTCCTTCAAATCATATGCCTGTCATAGATTTGCATTAGTCCACCTGGAAGTCCTCATCAGCACGTGGCAACCAATCACATTCGATCACATCAGAAAATAGGACCCACCTGATAGAGCCCAGAGATAAAGTAAGATCAATGGCAGGCGCATGATTGCATGTGTTAGAAAGATCCCTTGTGGACATGTGCCAACCATTGATCCTTTGCAGATGTCAGAGCCTTTTAAAATGCTAGAAACTTGGTCCCATTGACATATCACCGAATCACTACCATGTGGACCAATGAGAAGCAATCATTTGTGCACACATAGTAGTGGACCTGCTAGGCATGAAGAGTTACATCACCAAGGAGAATCAACGGTTGTCTCAGAATCACATACCTCTGACACATTTCATGAGAACACACACTAGCCATAGATTTCCAAACTTCTGACATCCCTGGGCCCGTTGACAAAAAAAAAAAGTCATCATCCCTTTGACCAATAAAAAACATCCAAGTAGGACACTATGGTAGTGGACCCACAAAAGCATGAAGGACTGAGAAAAGGGGGAAGATCGATGGCTATCGTGAGATCACATGCTCTAACACAAAGCCTCATGAGCTCACGAAAACCATCAGATCCTGTAGAACTGGGAACCCCACAAGCTGAGACTCCTAAACACTTAGTGACTACGTGACTGAAGAGAAGTTAACCATTTCACTGAGTCACTAGTTGGGAAAAGGTAACTGCCAGATAATACATGACTAAGAGGAATGCTACAGTCGTTGAATTGCCAAAAGGAAAAGATAACCACTAGAAGACTTAGAGAACCAGTGATCGAAGGAAAAAATAAAGCGCATGTGGGTATTGGGATTCTTAAGTGGCTGATAAAGTAACAACCAAATAGAACATGATCTAGGGTCTCGTAGGGTTTTTTGGGCCATAACGGCTACTTTTTCAAATTTTAACTTGTAGACCAGGGACTTGAAATAATTGTAGAGGCCAGAAGACAAGGCATAAATTCATGAAAATTTCAAGGATGCTTAATAGGATAAAAACAAAGATTTTGGAATAGGTTTTAGCCAAATTTGCATGCACATGAAAATTGGGGTAACACTAACCATTGTGGAGCTAACAAGTTGTGCTTGTAGGTGCTCTCATTGCTTGAAATATTTTCTTAAAAGAATGCATGTCAAAGCTCCAAATGCATAAGGGCTACTAATGGTTTTTGCATGCCTACCCAAAGCATAAAAACCAATCAAGTGCTTGTTTAATTGCTTTCATTTTGAGTGTGCCATATACTAGTTGCTTCATTTCTTAGGCACTTAATATCTTGTTGTAGGAGTCTTTTGGTGGTAGGAGAGTATGCTCTTCACCATTGTGGTGAACTAGAAATCTTGACCCACTTCTAGATTTTGAAAGAAAGAGGTTAATTAAACTTTTCTTGGTGTGTTTGGGAGAGATTTTTGAGCTAGGAGAGTATGCTCTTCACCCTTGAGGTGAACCAAAAATCTTGAACCTCAAAGTTTAATCCATTCTTTATTTAGTTCTAGAATCCTTTAGCGGGCTTTCTCTTGAGAAATCAAGAGGAATGACCCAAGTGGGGACAAGCTAATACTAAGCTATTCTAACCCACTATAAACTCAAGGCTATCAAGGACATAAAACATTGGTATACATAGTACTTGTCTTTGCTTAATGTGAGTACTTGTGTGATTGTGACTGTGAGGAAAATGTTGAGCAAGAATGCTTAAGGTACTCTTGTGGCCGTGAGGTCCATTACTTTTCGCAAGGTAAGGAGTCCCTTCGGGGAGAAAGAGGAGTATTACGAATGGAAGCCCTTACTAAAAATCATACATAGAAGCTACCCCATTTTGTCGCTTAACATCTTGGTGCAAGGATTGATCCTAGTGGACTAACCCGGATCACCCCAAGACTACTCACCATCTGTGTTCCTTTAGTTGTGTCATTGGCACTTCCATGACAAAACCAACATCTATTGTGGGTAACCACTTTGTGTGAGGCGATGAGACCTCAAGTGTGGGCCAAGTTGTTAAGTATTGAGCCTTTTTCCTTCTAGGTAGTAAGTGCTTGAAGTGTTCTCGCTGTGATCTAATCATGCAAACATTCTCAAACATAAAACATCATGGTAGTGCTCATAGAATTTTTCATTTTGATATCACAATTTCTTGTCTTGGAAAGGTTTCTTTTGCTCTTGTGCAAGTGTTTTATGACATGTTTGATCACCTACTATTTGCAAACTTGTCTATTTCCTGATATTACTGTGCTTGAAACCAAGAAATTATACCTGTCAACTTACAACATTGACCAAATTGCTAAGTTTCTCACGTTCACTGGTCAAGAGTCATATGATACTGAAACATCATCGCACCCCCTCAATCAAGAGTCCTAAGTTATTCTGTTGTCCTACTGCTGTTGCAATCCAGAGTTGTTAAACTTGAATTTTAACCTGTCGTAGAGTGTCTTTTCATTTTCTTCCCTGAAGGTGGTTTGTTATCTGCATGCTTAGGTTTGTTCTACACTGAAAACAATGAGCTAAAAGTATTGGGTTTGAGCCTAACAAATGCTACTCTTGATCACTTGTCATACCACGGTTACCTCTATAGCTACTTTCTAATCGAGCTTCTTACTCACCTCTCGGCTTTAGTCAAATGATTGTTGTAAGTTCTTGAGAACTTTTGATGAGCCATCTCTATTGTTCTATCTTGACAAGTGATCTTCATTATCTTTTCTTTTCTCAATATCTAAAAAACATTGCCTCATTGTATTAGTCAACCAAAAATTCTTTTCATGTTGGTTACAACTCGGTCTCAATTTGACCAGGAGAGTCACCCTTCATTCAATTATACATAGTTACCTTCTCCAACCAGACACTCACAAGTGCCAAATAGCAATGACAGTTCTAGTCCTAACCAATCTAAGGATTCTAAGGTCACCCCATGGTAGAAAGGAGGCTTCCTCTTTTCCACGTTCAAGACCTCCAAAATCACAGACAGTGTCTCACTCACTCTCACTAAACAAGAAAATTTTCACTGTTTGCAAGAACATTTTGAGCATAAGGACAACCAAGTCCATTTAGACAAAATGGATGCTGCCAAACATGTGGCTATGAGAGGAGTGTCTCATGAGCTACCTGAGATTAGTGGTTATGAGCATAGACCACTTTTTGGTACTAATGGCAACTATGGCAACAACACGCCACCTAGGTCTCCTCCGAGATGGACTTTCGCTATACCTTCTTCACCTCCTAGACCCCCTCCCTCTCATCATGAGGAAGAGGCCACTGATGAAATTTCTAGTGAGGAGCTTATGAGATTTGAACAAGATGAAGTCTCCCAACGAATGATGCATAAGCTTTTAGAGCGTAATGGAGACCAATATTTTCAATTCATGAATTCTAGAGGATACAAGCTTCCTCTCGGTTATGATGTTTGACAAATTGTCCAAGAAAGAGAACTAATAGAATTGGAAATCCTTAGAGAGGAATTACAATGAACAAATCAATGTCTTGCCCAAATGGGAATAGAAAGGGAGCCTCCAAAGGTCTCTTTTGTAGAGTCTATATGTGCTCTTCCCTTTGATAGGAGTCTATACATGGTCCCATTTCGTAGGGATATTGAGGTTCCCAAATATGACAAGTATGATAGAAATCATGATCCCCATGACCATATGCATCACTTTTATGCTCTTAGCATGGACTTCCTTCATGAAGACACATTTCTTCTATGACTGTTCCCTAGAAGTTTAAGAGGACAAGCTTTGGAATGGTTTGCAAAGTTGACACCACCTCTTAAGACCTTTGATGAGTTGGCTAGGTGCTTCACCTAGCATTATTGATACAACATCCAACAACCTATCACCATGATAGATCTTGATGCTCTAAGGCAAAATCAAGGTGAGCCATTTGCCACTTACTTACAACATTGGAGGTCATTGTATTCTCTATATCCTTGTCAGCTACCTGAAAGGGAAAAGATTGACATTTTCATCAACACTCTTGTACCTGAGTTGTATTATGATCTAAGGAAACAACCATTCTCCTCTTTCAATGCCATGGTTGAAAGTGCATATTAGATTGATGATGTGGCCATAAGAAAGAGGGATATTGTTATTAATAAAGATACTAGAGGCAATGGCAAGGACAAGAGAAAACCTTGGAATAGAAATAAGTATGTTGTTAATGATGGGGTTATGGATGTCCCAAAAGCTAAAGAGCCTACTTTTAACCTTTCTAATGCTATCTACATAGCAAAATAGCAAGAGGCTGCCAACACTCACAATGCTCCTAAGCCTTAGTATGCAGACAAGCCAAAGAAACAATACCACCGACGGGTTTACACCAAGTTGGCTGAACGATATGATGTAATTCTTAAGACTTTGGTTACCAACAAGTATCTTACACTTCCTAACAATTCTTGTCCCTATGATCTGCCAGTTAAGCTTGATTGGTGGAGAGAAGATCATTTCTGCCACTATCACAGAAATAAAGGACACAAGAGAGACAATTGTTTTAAGATTAAGGATGCTATCCAAGATCTCATTGATGGAGGCACCATTCTCACAAATGGCTTAGTTAAAAATTTTGATCACAAGGCTTTCAAGACCCCTCTACTTGAGTATGAAAAAGGAGAATTGATGGAGGGTGCTCCCCTTAATACCACAAACACATAACAAAAATAGAGAAACAACAACCATATGCAAGAACATAAAATTGGCTTGTGGTTATCTCCAAATATGTGGAATTACAAACTTTCAGAATTACAACATGCAAAGCCACATGGGCATTCCCTTACAATATTATGTAGGACAAAGCCTCGAATCAATACCTAGATCTACTACCCAGAACTGCCTAGACAACACTACGGGCCTTCTTTATATAGGCAATTTCCACCACCCAAGAAGGTTCCAGAAATTTAGCCCTAAGGGCCGACCAAACTTAAAATTATTTTATTTTTTATTTTATTACATCAAAGTCGGCTCAAAATAACTTTTGAAACCCAAACAAAAATTTTGAAGGAAAATTATTTTCTTACATTTCAGGTGGCCCGACTTCTGGAGACCATAAGTCATCATCCATTGACCTAATTGACTATTATAACCCCATTTCAGAAAGGGCATGAGGAGCCCTACAAAACTTCAATTAAGCAAGCTTCATTCAGTCGAAAATTCAACCTCATCTGGGGCCTCTAAAGCCTTCAAAATTGAGTTCAAAGTTTCTGTACCCTATTTCCAAAACTGAAAAGTTTCAATATCTTCAAAACTAGACTTGATCTAGCAATGAAACTTTACAGGCAGGCTAATATGACTAAGATGAACCTCCAACTATGAAATCATAACATTCCAAGATCGCATGACCAACTTACTAAATATAGCAAGTTTCCATAAATAGCAGCTCTACACAAGATAGCCCTTATTGAAAAGAAACTAGAAATATTTTTGAGTGATGCAAGATTGCTCTTACACCCAGGATGGTCTTACATCAGGAATCCTCTCAAGAAAATAAGAAGAATCATGATGCAAAGATCAACTATACATATACTCTTGATTCTCCTATGATCAACATGGTAGAACCCATTGAGAGTGTTCTTACGATGAGATCTCAAGAAGATAATAACGCCAATCACGGTATGCCAAAGTTGGTCTTCCAAACACTGGATGGTTCATCTTCCTGAAGTGAGACTATTACCCTAATTTTCATGTGCATGAAAATTTGGCTAAGATCCATCCCAGGGTCTCTATTTTTATCCTTCCAAGCACTCTGCAAAGTTTCATGGCTTTATCTATTTCCCCCTGGTCTCTGCAACTGTTTCTAGGTCCCTAGCTGGGTGAAAAGTCCTTAAAAATATTCATAAAACTAGTTGTTGTGTTAGAAAAACCTTTGGCCTATTATATTTCTTTGTTACTTTATTGGCCACTTAAGTCCCTTCATTTCACATGTGCATTTTAAAATCCTTCAGTCGCCAAATCTCCGATTCTTAGCAGTTAACCCCTTAACATTCAGTGATCCCACGAGCGGTTACCATTTCAGTTGGCGGTCTCAGTTTAGTGGCCAAATCAAGATTCTAGATCTACAATCATTGCATGATCTCATGTCCTTGAAAGATTCCATGAGATCTTGTGATGATTGTCAATCTTCCTTTTCCTTCAATGCAGTATCTTGTTAGTGGGACCGGTGCCACCTCATCCGATTTGGCAGTTTCTAATTCATCAGCGGTTGGTGATTTGGTTGTTCATCAGTGGGGCCATTGTCATGAAATGTACTATGTGTATCCAAGGGGGTGGCATTTGATTGTTTGGTGAGAGTACAGTGTGGAGACAGGTCAGTAGGGGCCTAGCGGGCTACCTTTCCTTTCAATCTAACGGTGGTCCCATGATCGCAAGGGCCCAAAATACTCCTTGCGATCATGTGACAATCGTTGATCTTGCTTTATCTCCAGGGTCTATCAGGTGGGTCCTTTTCTAGTGATGTGCTTGTTTTCTATTGGTTGGCAGGGTGATAGCTTGGATCTACAGTGGGACCATGTTAGAAGGTCTACAGATGTGTTAGAAAGGCAAAGATCTATGGTGGTCGTATGATCTCATAGAAACTTATGACCCTATGAGATCATGTGACAACTGTCTGATGAGAATCTCTAGGTCGTGGGTCTGACATGCTACCTGGCGCTGATGTGCTCACATACAATTGGCTGCAATATGATGATGAGGACTCATCTATCAGTCTGATGTGTCATGGGGTCCTAGTTCTAAAGGGATCTATGGTGGGTGCATGATCTGAAAGAATATTTGAGGGCCATGAGATCATGCACCCACCGTTAGATTGGAATCTTAGTTTGAGTGGGTCTGTTGTCAGAGACTACTTGGTGTTTGTTGATGAGGCAACCAAAGCAAATAAAAGAAGGCCAAGTGGCATAAATGGGCCTAGGGTTAGCAAGGTTCTGTGAATCAGCGACTAAAGGTTTGTCTTTTGTTCACCAGACTTAACCAGGGTCAGTTAAAACAATTAGCGGTCCTGTGACCAATGAGAAAAGGGTAACCCAAGGTGGACTTGAGGTTAATTCTATAGACAAACAGTTCTTGACTAAATAAGAAGATCTAATGGTCATGTTTTAAAAGGAGATTGAGATTTGAATGACGGTCGTCGATAGAAGAAAAGTGTGGTGCCACCCGGTTAGCCATTAATATTCAAATTTTTCAATATTTCTTTTCAAGGTTTTTGCTAGGTTTTGATCCGATGGTTGGTTGTGACAAAATGGGTAGCTAAAATTTATGTTTCAAGGATGATTGGAGTTGGGGAAAATGATGTGAAGACCTACGTAGCCGTAATAGGTCATTTCTTGCTTTCTGAGAGTACCAATTTGTGTATTCATGGCGAGACTTTGTGCAAGAGGTAGATGAGTCTGGGTTGCTTGTCTGTAGGGAATTATAGCACAGAGATGGGCATGTAAACAAGTATCTGACTAGCCATGATGTTGTAAAAATACTTTTATGATCAGACTTGTTTGAGTTAGGGTTAGCTATTATTTTAATGTAAAATATATGTAACACTAATTAGGTTTTTTGACTCCTGCCTGCGTGTAGTGGAGATGTATATATTGTATTTTTGGAGCTTTTGAGCTTAGAGTTGGACAATTGTAGAAGAAATTCATCTTTTCTTAAGGGTCATTTTTGGTATCATTTCTACCCTCTGGCTTATATAGTTGTAAATATTTCATTGATTATTCAAACATTGCAGAGGTATTTTGTGACAATTCTTCATGTCCCTATGCTTTCCTTGTTTTGGATCATCTCTTATTGGATTAAAGTATATGATGTTTTTAATGATATCTTAGGGTTCCTGATCCCTCTTACTTTTTTTAATTATGTGTGTTACTATGTTTGATCTGATTTAGATGTTTTTGTGGGTATACTTCAACCCCCTAACAGTCTTGTCTCAATCCTACACCAAGTTGCAGAAGTGAATGTCTACTTGTAGGTCATAAGTTGTGTCTTATGTTCAGGCCCTCCTATGAAACACTTATGCAAGCTTATTCAATAAGTTGTGACCTACTAGACCTAAGTATTTTATTGATTCCATTCTTCTATACTGAGATCCAAACCCTAATTTTGGTGTATCACCTAGTAAGTAGTTTTCTTTCAAGTCTTTTCCCTTTCCAAGCATTCCTTCTATCCCTTTCCCTCAAAAGTTTTACTTTTCATGTCTAGAAGAAAATTAAGGTGATTATCCAAGAGGAAATAGCCTAGAACCTGGAGGTCTCATCTCAGTTAGCATAGGTTCCACAACCTAGAAATGATTCCCATGTTATACTAGGTTGTCAAGACTAAGAGAGCTTGAAACAAGGGTGCAAACTTAGTGTATAACAAAGACATTGAATGTTGTTACTAGGGGGCAAGCCAAAATTGTCCTTAAAACTGTGCATGATCCCAAACAAGCCTCTTCTTCCAAACAAGTGGCTCCTTCAGTCTTGTCTAGCTATGACCTTGTGCACTAGTTGCAATGGACACCCACCCAGATATCCATTTTTGAGTTTCTTGAGTTATCCCCTTTGCACAAGGAGATCCTTGAGAAAGCTCTATCTATAGCAAATGTACCCAATGACATTGATGCAGATTGATTCCAGGCTATGGTCAACCATATCTCATCTCCCCACCACCTATCCTTTTTTGCAGAGGATGACACATCTCTCAATCACCCCCATAATCTTGCCTTACACATCAAAGCCCAAGTCTACCATACCTGAGTCTACCGATTCCTGATAGACAATAGTGCGGGGTTAAATATTGTTTCCTTCCATGTGGTGCAACAGTTGGGTTTGTCAGAACTTTCTGTAGATCCTAATCGGAAGATTACTATAAAAGCATACAATGAAGTGGAAAGATCTTTTGAGGGTCTTGTTGTGCTGCTTGTTTGAGTGGACCCTATCACAAAAGATATTGTGTTCCAAGTGTTGGACATCCCACTCACATATAACATTCTTCTAGGTCATCCTTGGATCCATGAAATGCAAGCTGTCCCTTCCACCTACCATTAGTGTGTCAAGTTTCCATACAATGGCACTAAAGTTGTCATTCCTGGAGATAATGCTATAGCTATTAATGCTCTAACTATTTCTGAGATTTTTGTTCCTCACAAAAAACCTTCTCATGATCCTAATGTGTCCCTAATTACTGGTGAGAAAAAATTAAAGATGATGAGCATTGGTATGGGTCAATACACACTGGATTCCATTGCTACTATGCCTACTTCTCCTAAATCATATGGGAGACCCTCTGAGAAGATGAAGCCTTCCACTTTTGCTATGATAGTCTTTGATACCTTTGTTCATTCATCTATACTTCTAGAGGCAAAAAAAGAAGAACAAGCTGTTAGGGAGTGGATATATAGAGATGAAGAGAGCAGTATGACAATTGCTACTCCTATCTCCCCTAACAGGTATGGTAAAGGCTATAAATTTTTGCAGCAAATGGGCTATCAAGGTCACAGACCTATAAATGATAATGGATATGCCCTAATTGAGCCTTTGAGTCATACCAATGGCTAACCCTCTAAAGATACCACAAGTCTAGGATACGGTTCCAACGATGACCTCCCTGACTATTCCAGAAATGTTCCCATGATCAGTGATTTAGACACAGATGTAGATGAGTCACCACTAGACACTATGGCTTAAAAAGAAGATAGTCTCCCTTCTACTTCACTCCTGTGGGGAGAAGAATGCATACCTGATGAGGACATAGTTGAAGCCTCTACACCTAGAAGTAGACAACGTAGAAATACCTTGTGATTGGTATATAGAGGAGATCTCACACGTAATGACTTGGGTGCCTCTACTTCTCAGTGTCCTAAGCCTTCTTGGTGAAAACATCCTAGTAGAAGCTCAACAATGGATTCAAATGAGTATAAATGGGATACTCTCTCAGAGGGATCTTCCATGATGGATATGGAAGATGATGCGGTTCATACTTATAGTACCCAACCCAATGTAGTTGATGAGTCTCACATAGGATCTGATGAGTTCAATCCATGTATTGCTTTAGTGGACCATGCTGGTCCTTCTATGTCAAATCTAGATCTTCACACTTTTGGAGCTTACTCTATAAGCTCAACCTCTCTCGACACCAGAGATGACACCTACCGCATAAATGCTCTTGAACCTGTCACTTCACTCCCTCTCATACACTCAGATCTCAT
The DNA here is from genome assembly GCA_027943335.1 of Chamaecyparis obtusa. Classification (NCBI taxonomy): domain Eukaryota; kingdom Viridiplantae; phylum Streptophyta; class Pinopsida; order Cupressales; family Cupressaceae; genus Chamaecyparis; species Chamaecyparis obtusa. The sequence continues at coordinate 23,401 of BSBK01004322.1, read as the reverse complement.
AGATTGGTCCACCTAGGATCAATGACCCCCATTGCCTTCTATCCAAAATGACTATGAGATCACTTGCTACCTCAATGCCATTGAACCTGTTACTTATTCCACTAGTGAACCAGGGACAAACATGACTGAATTAGATATCAAGTACCTCAGTCATAAAATCAAAAGAAAAAAGCAATGGTTGGATGGTGAAAACCACATTATGGTGGTATCCGAACCTAAAAATAGTAAAAATAAAGATGTATCTAAGGGTGAAAACCTCTCTGAGGTGCCCGAGGATGAGGTACTTGGTAGTCTGCCCAGCTATTTTCAAGAGAGGTCTTTAGTTCTAATAGAGCCTATGCAGCCCATCAACTTAGAGATAGACCACTCTCCTAAAATCATACATGTGGCTCAGTCCCTTTCAGCAGAGGAGAAAGAACAATTTTTTGCATTCTTTCAAGAGAAAAAGATCGACTTTGCATGGACATATTCTGACATGCTTGGTTTAGACACTGAGCTTATCATGCACCATCTTTCCATTGCTCTAGGGGTAAAACCTATCAAGTAGAAGCTTAGAAAGATGCATCCCCATGTGGCATTACTAGTTAAGGCTGAACTCAAGAAACTTCTGAAAGCCAACTTCATCAGAGCTATCGACTATGCTCAGTGGATTTCTAACATTATCCCTATTTCTAAACATGACAAGTCCATTCGTGTATGCACTAATTTTAGGGACCTGAATAAAGCATGCCCAAAGGATGATTTTCCACTTCCAAACATTGACATGATAGTGGACATGATGGTGGGCTATGAAATGTACTCCCTTATGGATGGATTCTCTGGATACAATCATATTAGAATTTCCCTTGAAGACCAAGAGAAGATAGCATTCACCTATGCATGGGGTACCTTTTGTTGGAATGTCATGCCCTTCGGTCTTAAGAATGTTGGTGCAACCTATCAAAGCGCTATGACCACTATATTCCATGATATGATGCATAAGAACATGGAAGATTACGTTGATGACACAGTTGCTAAATATCAACAAACAAGCACACATCTATCCGATTTGAGTTTAATATTGGACCGCATGGAACGATTCCAACTCAGATTAAATCCTAAAAAATGTGCTTTTGGTGTCACTTCTAGGAAACTATTAGGGTACATCATCTCACCAAAAGGGATAGAAGTAGACCTAGAAAAGGTACAATCTATCATGGTGATACCACCTCCTCACAACATCAAACAATTAAGGGGTCTCCAGGGCCATCTCCAGCCTATTCGGCGGTTCATTTCTTAGTTAGCTGACAGAGCTTAACCCTTCAATCTGAATTTTCATAAAGGAGCTACTTGTATATGGAATGAGGAGTGTCAAAAGAACCTAGACCAAATCAAGGATTACCTAGCATGACTTCCTATTCTTATGCCACCTATCCAAGGGAAACCTTTGATACTATACATTTCTACTACAACAAATTCCTTAGGAGCTCTCCTTGCACAACATGATGATATGGGAAAAGAATGAGCTATCTACTATATCAATCACACTTTGGTTTCTTATGAACTCAATTACACCAGCATTGAAAAGGCTTGTTTAGTAGTGGTGTTTTCATCTCAAAAACTTAGACATTACATGCTCATGCATACTACACAGTTGGTTGCCAAAATTGATCCTTTAAAGTATCTTCTGAGTAAAGTTGCTCTTACTGGATGACTTGCTAAATGGATGTTGATTCTCACAAAATTTGACATTCAGTATGTTGAAAGGAAAGCTATTAAAGGGAAAGCAATTGAGGATCAATTGGTTGAGTTCCCCATAACTGATAATGCTCCTCTTCAGATAGACTTCGCAGATGCCTTAGTCATGCATATCACACGGTGTGCATGGAAAATTTTCTTTGATGGTTCTTATACACAGAATGGGGCTGGTGTTGGAATCTTGTTCATTACCCCTCATAGATACACCATTCCTAAATCCTATAAGCTTCTCTTTCCATCCACCAATAACATAGTTGAATATGAAGCCCTTCTGAATGGTGTTAATCTTGCCCTTGAATGGAGGATCACTGAGTTGCACATTTTTGGAGATTCTTAGCTTGTCATAAACCAAGTAAATGATGATTACCAAAAAAAGGATGACAATCTGATTCCCTACAAGAGGATGATAGACTCACTCAGGAATTATTTCACATCTGTCACATTCCAACAAATTCCTACAACTGAGAACAAGGTTGTTGATGCCATGGCTACTTTAGTATCCATTCTGGAACTAGAAGAGCACAAATCACGCTTTGAGTTTGTGGTGGAAGAATTGAGCTACCCTACCTACAATTCCCCTGATGATCATGTAATTTACACTATGGTCGGTCATAACTCCTCCCGCTATGTCACCATCTTTTCCTATCTCCGAGATCAAGTTATCCCTAAAAATCTAATGTGCAATGAGAAATGCCAGCTCATCTGCAATGCCTCACACTTTACCCTCGTCTTTGGTGACTTGTATAGGAAGGGTCTACATGGAACTCTCCTTAGGTGTCTAGAAATTGAGGAGTCAGACAAGGCACTAGTTGAAGTCCATTACAGCATATGTGGGTCACACTCTAACGGTCTTGCACTCACTTGGAAATTTCTTAGGGCTGGTTACTATTGGCCTACTATGCAAACTAATGCTATTCAATATTCCAAGTCATGCAAGAAATGTCAACTACATGGGAATCTCATTCATGCTCCTGGACACAAGCTCATTCCCTCTGTTACTTACTAGCCATTTCAGCAATGGGTCTTTGACTTGGTAGTTCTTTGAGTGGGCATAAGTTCATCATTACAGCTACTGAATATTTCACTAAATGGGTTGAAGTTGTCCCATTGTCTACAGCTATAGGAAAACATGTTTCCATGTTTATTTTGAATCACATCATTTGCCGCTATGGTATTCCTTCTTCCATAGTCACGGATAATGGTGGCCAGTTGAAAAAAAAAGACCTGAAGCACTTGTGCAAAAAGTTCAAAATCAAACAACATTGGTCTTCTATCTATTACCCTCAAGGGAATGGCCAAGCTAAGGCCTCAAAGAAACATTTTTGAAAATTCTCCATAGAACAGTGCACAAATTAGGCAAGGATTGGCATCTGCAGATCAATCCTATGTTATGGGCTTACAGAACTTCTATCCGCACTCCTATAGGTGCAACACCCTTTTCCTTGGTCTATGGTTTTGAGGTTTTCTTACCATTAGAGGTTGAACTACCTTCCTTACGAGTCTCTCTACATGGTTTGATTACCAATGAAGACCAAAGGGCCATGAGAGTGCATGAGCTCACTACTTTGGAAGAATACCACAAGGCCGCTTTTGATCACATGTGCACCTATCAGAAGAGAATGTCTACTGCTTACAATAAGAAATTTCATCCTAGAGAGTTCCAAGTGGGTGAGCTAGTTCTCAGAGAAAATCCCAAAAATCAATAGAATAGGGAGAAGAAAGGCAAGTTTGAACCAAATTGGTTAGGCCCTTATATTATCATAGCAACATTTGGGTCTAGAGCCTATCAGCTATCTACCCCTGAGGGAGAAGAGCTTACTGAGCCTATCAATGTTCTACATCTAAAAAAGTTCTATGCCTAAGGTTCTTGAGCTCTTTCATACATACTTATTGATCCTGAAAAAATTCAAAAAAAACAATTCATATATGATGCTGAAAAAATCCTAAAAGGCATAAAAAGTACTGAAAAAATGAGCATCCTAGTGAAAACCTAGCAATAGGTGCTTTGATGTCTCAACAAAAAAATTAAAAAATAAAAAAAAAAATAGAAAAAGTGCCTTGGTGAAAATCTGGAAACAGGCGCCTTGGTAGCAAAAATACAAAAAAAATTTAAAAAAGTCCTGAAAAAATCTATCAAGTGGTGAAAACCTAGAAATAGGCACTGCTCGAAATCCTTTCACCTATGTCTATCAGTCTTACATGGCACTCCTTCACTCCACTTCTCACTTTGCCTCTCCTAGGCTGGAATTGACTCTTGTCTTAGTCTAGGGGGCATACGTTGTTCTAGCTTATCTTGGGTCTCTTTGTGCGTCTGGGTTTCTTGGGCAACTTGGTTCCAATAGTGTTTTTCAAAACCTTCCAACTATGTTTTTCAACACTTATCAGATATCTTACCCACAGTCTAGAATGATAAGATATTTCTCACTAGCAGATGTGATACTCAAAGTTTGACTCTATGACCTACACACACACACTTAAACACTTGACTTACTAAGATGTTTTTGACTTTATTTCTTTGTGTTCTATCTATGATGATTTCTTTGCTGAGTGTTCTATCCCTAATCATTTTTTATGATGTCGAGATAGAAGACTGGGGCATGAGTACATGTTTTATTTTCTTTCTTCCTATGGGTATATTTTGTTGATCTTGGTTGTCATGAGCATTTATGCTTATTCCACTTGACACTAGGATCTACAATGTATTATCCTTGACTATTTTTTTCACAAGTACATACTTATAGCCATCTTCACTTTCCTTGTGTCTTGATGCAAATATAATCTTGCCATATTAAACTTAGGAAATCTCGCTATACTAGTCATCTTGACTTATATGTCTTTGGTTCATAGGTGCGATTCCCACATATCTATCTGATATAGATCATATTCAGATTCACATAGTCATACTACTATGTATTGTATCATCTTGCGATTCTACCAAAAACACTCAATGATGAATATTAGAGTCTAACAGCTTTGTAACCTTGCAAGTAAACCACTTTTCATAGTAACTTGCATTCTTAAGTTCATAATAGTTAGTTTTTCATCTTGCATATGGAGAGAGCTCTCCTTTCATCTTTTGTGGACTTGTTAGTCAAATTTTTCTCACCTTTCCCTTCTTCCCGATCATGTCTTTCACTTCTTGTCTTTCATATCATATCATTTTCTATTCATTTTAGGATCAAAACCAAAATCCAAGTTCACCTTGATCATCAAATCGCATTTCTCCTTCTTCCGCATAGTTGGTTGACTTTTTGAGGCTTGATCCTTCGATCTTCATTGGGGCATCCTTTCCTTCTTCATCTCCATCTCTCTCACCCTTCTAGTCTTTCATTCATCTCTCTATGAGGTCTTGACTGGGGCATATCTTCACTGCTTGATGGTTATCCTATCATCTTTCATCTTTGATGATGATTTCTAGTGATTTGATCATGTTACTCTTGCTTCTGCATTCCCTCTACTTGATTTTACTTTTGATCCCGAGGGGGCAGACACATCACATCCTATTGGCTATTCCCTAGAGCATATGCTTGACCATTCCATTTTCTCTGATCGATCTATCTTTGTGCTTGACATGTTAGGTCTCATCTTGAATTTTGATACTATCCATCTCTTTCCTAAGTGTTCAGTACTGTCGCTACCAGGCTGACCATGCAAGATTTTCTATCTCTCTGCACTTGATAATTTGGAGTCAGATCTCTATCTATTTCCTTCTTGGTTGATCTATTCTTTGACGTAATGTGTTCCTAGATCGATCACACATTAGTGAAAGAGGGGCAAATGTAATCACCCAAAAATGGTCATCTAGACTATTAGCCCCTTGCTAGCATTATTTGCTAAAATTATGAATTGCTTATTCTTGATCAAATCCTAGTTTTATCATTTATTCAATTATATTCTATGGATTAACCATTTTATCCTAAGTCTTTATTTAATTAAAAGGAATTCCCTCCCTTTTTAATAAATAAAAAGCCCCCACTTTTCCTCTTATCCTAAGTTACACAAATAAAACATTATTCTTATTTTATAAAAAAAAGAAAAGGCCTTTTTGTCTCATATGGGGCACAAAAGTCAACACTTATTTCTCATTGGAGGAAACTTGTGCAGATGGATTGCTCCTCTTTCAAGCTCCACCCTTCATTAAATCTTTTGCCTCTTAATCTCTATGGTCCATTCCTTTTCAATTCTTTTAAAAGGAGAGCTCTCTTCTCATTCTAGGATCCAACTTTTTATACTAATCTTATGATGCAAGATTTCTTGGAGACTTTGGAGCTTTTGAAGAGTTTGGAGCTTTTGGAGATCTTATTACATTTAGCCTTCATTTCTTGCATTCTTAGCTTAGCTTCATGTTTATGCTTTCTTAGCTTAGTTTCTTTTCATGCTCTAGTTTAGTTCACATAGCTTAATTAGTAAGGATTTGTAATACTTCTATCTTTCATTTCCATAGCTTATCTTGCATTTCCATTCTTAGCATAGCTTTCATTTCATCTCCATTTGGATTCTTGAGGATATTGGCATTCTTTCCCTTGTCTCATTGAATCTCCCATTTTATGGTTTACTAGCAAAGTTATTGGCTTAATAGCTCTAGCTGAGAGAATTTTTAAAACCCCTGCACTCCATGCCTAGGGAGCTCTAGGTTGCCTTCCCAAGGTTTCCCATTCATGAATTATCTTGGAAGCAATGGCTTAGAGAAGGGCACATTCTAGTGTGTACAACTACAAGTAGTAAACCTTCAGATGTCTCTCTGATAAATAGATTACAATCTGCTGCTCCTTTCTTGAACCCAATTTTTGTTAGATATCCATCAAGTCTCTCATACCAAGCTCTAAGGGCTTGCTTGAGTCCATAGAGGGCTTTCTTCAATCTGCATACCATATCAGGCTTGTCTGATAGGGTGAATCCTTCTAGTTGCTCAATGTATACTTCATCCTTTAACTCTCCATTCAAGAATGCTGACTTAACATCCATCTGATAAACTTTGAAGTTTTTGAATGTTGCATAAGCTAGAAACAACTTGATACCTTGTAATATTCTCACAGGTGAAAATGTGTCTGAATGATCAATACCTTCTCTTTGTGCATATCCCTTGCATACTAACCTTACTTTATTCCTTACTACTGTACCATATTCATTCATCTTATTTCTGAATATCCACTTTATTCTAATCACATTCTTATCACTAGGTCTTGGGAACAGTTCCCAAGTTTCATTCTTAATCATTTGATCAAATTCTTCTTTCATAGCATCATGCCAATTTGAATCATTACATGCATCTTCAACACTTAAAGGTTCAATCTGAGATAGTAAACATACTGCTTCATTTCTTATTAAACTCTTTTCTTTTGATCTCGTTGTGACTTCTCTGCTCTAATCTCTAATGATGTCATCCTTAGAGTGATATCTAGATGTAAAATTTGCAACTTTAGGTGATACTGACTCATCTTCCTTCTGAGTTTGTTCTTCACTTGTTTCAGGGTCATTGAATAATACATCAATACTGCCAAACATCTCTTCAACAACTGTCTCACTAGTGGAAGGAATGGGTTCTTCTTCAATCATAGGTGAATAATCATGATATCTTTCTTGAATCATAAAATTTTCATCAATATTAACATGACCACTTTCAATGATCTTCTTCAATCTCAAATTAAAACATCTATAAACTTTTCTTTTAGTAGAGTAACCAAGGAAAATACCTTCATCGCTTCTTGCATGAAACTTTCCTATTGCTTCATCCCTCTTGATGTAGCACTTGCTTCCAAAGATTCTAAAGTATTTCATTGTGGGAACATTACCAAACCATAACTCATAAGATGTCTTGTCCGCACTAGGCCTCAATTGTATTCTATTGATGGTATAGACTGATGTATTGACCACATCTCTCCAATAGGTGTGTGCAACATTTCCTTCAATCATGATGGTGCACATTGTATCAAGGATGATCATGTTCCTTCTCTTTGCAATCACATTCTGGTGAGGGGTTCTAGGTGCACTCAATTGTCTCTTTATGACATGTTCTTCGCTATACTCATAGAATCTGTCAGAGGTGAATTCTCCTCCTCTATCCTATCTTAGACACTTTATCTTTAGTCAAAATTCATTCTCAAGCTTAGCTTTAAATATTTTGAACTTCTCAAATGCTTCTAGCTTATCTTTCAAGAACACAACCCACATCATTCTAGACTAATCATCAACAAAAAAAATGAAATACCTTCCACCATAGTATGATCTTGTTTGAGTTGGTCCACAGAGGTCTGAATGAATCAAATCCAACTTGTTCTCTATAGAATTGTGCTTGCTCCTGAATGAATTCCTTACATGCTTTCCCATCGCACATTCCCTACAAATAATATTAACTAGTTTTATAATGCTAGGTAGATCTCTTACTGCCTTCACATTTCATATATTTATTATATTATCAAAATTGATATGACATAGTCTTTTATGCCATAGCTAATTGTCATCTATTTTAGCAACAAAACAACTTGCTTATGAATTGAGCTTAAAAATATTACCTTTAGTCTTTGAACCTAATGCACTGATACACCATCCTTGTTGTTAATGATGCACTTATTTTCTTTGAACTCCAATCTATAACCTTTTTCAAGAAACTTCCCAACACTAAGAAGGTTATGCTGCAAACCATCTACATAAAGAACATCATCAGTGTTGTTCTTTCCATCCAATGTGATAGCTCCTCTACAAATGATAGGTTTAGGAGTGTTGTCTCCAAATCTAATGATGCCACCATTATATTTGTCTAGATGAATAAATTTGTCTTTATCACCTGTCATGTGATGTGAACAACTGCTATCTATAATCAAATCTATCCTTCTGTCTTCTTGTGAAATCAATGCTAGCTCTTGTTCCTTTTTCTCATCTTCATGATCCATCTCATCATACATCTTTTCCATAATAGCAATGAATCCAATTTCATCTTCAACTGAATCATCATCAAAAACTCCATCACTAGCATATTAACATTCTTTTGTATACTTATGATTGTAGTTAGTTCTGAATTTCTTAACTCTTATAGGATACTTAGATGCAAAGTCAATAATCTTATTACATGAGAAACATTTTTAAGGTAACTAACCTTCATACTTTCCTTTTTTTTTTCTTTCTTTCTTAGCAATTATAGCAATAATATCATCTATTTCTTTATCTTCATCTTCATCTTCATCATCAAAATTACCAGAAGTGTTTAAAGATTTCTTACCATGGACTGATGCTTTGAAGGCTATCTCACTTTTAGGCTCTGTCTTCAATCTTGAAATCTCAAAAGCTAAAATTTTAGTGTTCAAGGTTTCTCTCTTCAATTTGTTTGTAATCTGCATGGTCTCATTAAGGATGTTGATCTTTTTTTCATACTCTACAGTAAGAGTAGTCATCAAATTATCCATAATGTCTTCCTCCGAGATCTCTCCACCATTTTTCTTGATTCCAGCAACTACTTCATTAATCCTTTGGTTCTAAGCTCTGATGTTTTCTTTGGGTAGCATCACTAATTCATTGTATCTTTTCTTCCATTTCTTTTTGTGAACATTTTTTTCTTTTGTATCTCCTTCAAACATGTCTTCTAGGTGTTTCCATATCTTGTAGGCTGTGTCTACTTTCTTTAACTCTAAAAACTCACTATCAGATAAGGTGCTAATAAGGGCTTCTTTGGAAATTGCATTCTAATGGAACAAATCATTTTTCTTGCTAGTAGCATCATCCTTTGCAAGATATTCTAGAGAGGGGATCTTAATATCTTTGATAGCCACTTCAAAAACTTCAATAGCAATGCACTACAAATGTGTCACCATCTTGTTCTTCCAATTAGGATAGTTCTCTCCATCAAACTTAGGATTTTCTTTTCTAAAGAATGCCATCTGATCAACCTCAAGTTGTTAACCTTTCTCTCTGATGCACTTGGCTCTAATACCAATTGCTAGGAATATTCCCAAGAGATAACTAAGAAAGGGGGGTGGGGGGGGGGGGGGGGGGTGAATCAGTTATCAACAAGTTTCAATTCTTTATCCAATTAAGTATACTTAAACATTAAGCATAAACACAATGAAAGAACACTTGAACACAACACCAATATTTTGGTTATAGGGAAACCCAAATAGGTAAAAACCCCAATGGGAATTGGCACCCACTAATAAACTGCACTAGTGTATAATGATCCTTATTAGAAGATCTTAAAACCTTGTTAGGAGTTTCTCTTTACAATGTAATAAGTACAATGACCTGGTCAAAGGTTGGACTCTGTTAGGAGTCTTTTATGATTGACCCTGTTAGGGGTGAGAACACACTATTTGAGAGCTCACTGCTCAAATGGGTGAAGGTTGCAACCTTCTGAATAACATATACACACTATATATGGATCTTGGTGAACTACGAGGTAGACCTGCTATCTTGATTAGTTCCAATGAATATCATATACTCTTTACTTGGTCACATAGACCTTCTACTGATGGCTCAACACTTCACACTCTCTTCTTTTCTCTTCTCTTTCTACTCTGAACCATACCTTAGCAATCACAAATGACTACCTACAAATATCTTTCCTTTAAATGATATAATCAAGTTGATCTTTTAGAACCACCTTGAAATCATATTAGAGAAATAATAACACTCTTCAATAACATCTATGTCAGCTATACTAAGCACACAACACAACCTGAGACTTGTCGAAATTAATAAGTGTAGATGCACACTACATACTGTTAGCTCTACCAAATTAACTAAAACTTTCTCCTCAAGTTGAATTACATCATGCACTCTTAAAAAAACCTTTTTAACTCTTCTCCAATCACTAATCCAAGCATGCATACCAAAATAATGGGCACAACTCTTGTACCAATATAATCTCTACCAGCTCTTCTGGATAAACACAAGAAACTACAACTGGTGAATAGCGACTACATAACTTCACTTCTATTGCACATCAGAATCTACATCCATGAATGGAGGAACACTAACATGTCTCCATTAGATATCCAAGGGTGTAAGGCTCCATGATAACTATACATAAAATCACACACAGTACACTACCTATAAATCTATCAGGAACACTCCTGACACAAATTGCTACATAACTGTCTGTATAACCTTTGCTTCGACGATATTATGCTAATAACATGTATATGCTACATATACTTGTATCATCTTAAAATGGAATCACTTCCATGATAAGAGTGTTTAGCCCTCTGAGTAAGTGATTCAGGGTCATGTTAAGTGCCTTGATTGGGTCTTTGCATGTATTTGGCTTTATCCCCACTTTCCACTTCTTCCAAGCACTTGATTTCTTCATTCTAGGTGAAATTAGGGTTAGGATCTCAAGGATTCTCCTTAATTTCCTTCTTACATGGCTCTTTCTTCTAGGTAGGATTTAGAGATAGGTCCTCCTACTTTCATCACAAACATCGTAGGATTTTATGTCTATCCCTAACATTCTATCCTGATCTAATTTCATTTCTAGGTTTTTGGGTATCCCCGGAACCTCTTGACTTGGCTCTGACTAAATTTGGGCCTAGGGTCAAATTCAAGGTTGATGCTAACTAGGTTAGGATTGAGCTTGAACCTCACCAGGTCAAGGCCAACCTCAATTTTTCCCCCCTCATTCAAATTTCTAGAATTTAGAATTTCTGAGATTTGGGCTTTCAGGATATTTATTTTCCCACCTCCGGGTTAATCATTTCAGGTTTTGGGATGGTAAATCCTTTAATTTCATTTAATCTAGGTATATTTTCTAAAGGTTAGGACCTAATTGGGATTTAATTCTCCAAGGTGGCCCCTCTAGAGGATTGTGCCCTAGATCACTATAAAGGGAGGCCTTCCTCTCTCATTTTCACATCACATCTCAAGCAATTTCATGAGCAAGCTCTCAAGTGCAAGCAAGTGAATTCAATCAAGCAATTGCAACTCTTCAAGCATTCAAGTGTTCAAGCATTCATCCATCAACGAGATCCATTGTTAGCTATTGAAGGAGTAAATCTCTTTGGAGCCCCCTTTGATGATCCATGCTTCCACATTCATTCAAGCCTTCTCATATGCAAAGATCAAGTCAATATTGGTGTTGAAGATCAAATGCCATTGATTGGAGACATCTTACATTCATCCTACATCTATTGAAGCATCCTACTTGTGGATTTGAGGATTTGAATCCTCTAAAAGGACTTCAACATAAGCGAGGTGATTTGTTTCAATTACTTTGTTTATGCACACTATATTTCAATTCAATTTCAAGGTTAATTCCTAAATTGGGGTTTGACCAAGGCAAACCCCCCATTTTCTTGTAGGTACAGGTGCAGAATTTTGGATCTGAGAGAGAATTTGGATACCCTTTTTGGCAAACTTCCGAGATCTACGAATAGAATTCGAATTGGAATTAAAATAAAGAATGTAGTATTTGACCTTTTATGAGGGTCAAACCTGACCTAAGCTCATCTTGGAGAAAGAGTTATGGGTTTTCTCTGTCTTGGCATTTCCAGTCTAGAACAGGTTTCAGAATTGCTTGAAAGTACACACAGACATCAAAATTTAACATTTTCTAGATCTACCCTAATTTGAGGTTAGTATTTGTATTTCAATTATTTCATACTCCAAGAATAAATTTCATTCATAGGTAAATATTGGATTTACTCTCTCTCTCTCTCTTCCATATTCTCCATAAATTGATTCAATTGTGTATTAGCCTCTTGGTTGATCAAATTGGATCTCTTCTTTAGGAATTTGGGTTTGGGAATAGATCTCATATTTCCCCCTTTCTCTTTTATCTAAATAGTGTTGAATCCATTTTAACCCTATTCATTTTGGTGAACCCGACGTGCTTACTCTCTTTTCTTTTGTGGAATTGGATGCCTTATTGTTCTTTCCTTTTATCTTGTTAGTATTATATTTTTCCTTTGTGTTAGATCTTGCATGCTAATTAGATTTGGTATTCATGCTTTATGTGTCTTTAGTTTAGTTCATTTTCATTACATTGGTTTCTGAGCTTTATTACCACTAGTCCTACTTATAATATTCCAATGAGAAGAAGTCGTAGACTCATGGGTGCCTTTGATCCTAAATCTTCTTCTCCTTTCCTTAGGATCCCATATGATAACCTAATTCTTCATGATTCCAATCCTACTATGGAGAAAAACTCTTCTCACTCATCTCATGATGAGGATGATGCTTTAAGAGTTCATTCTAAGTAGGTCCAAAAACTTTCCACTGAACTTGATAAAATGGTTAATTGGCTTCTTTAGGAAAACCATAATCAAGATTCCATTCAAGCTATAGAGGCTCTTAAGAAAGTTCTCCATTATAGTGATCAAGGTGTTAACCTCTTACGTGGTATTACTCACCTTGTGCATTCCAATGTTAAACCTTTAGTTCAAGAAGCTCAAGAATTAGGGTTGATTCCTCCTATCACTAGTGTTGAACCTCCTTCTAATCCTTTACCTAGTATTCCTATCTATACTCCTCCTTTGGTGACTATGACGGTTCCCTCTATTCCTATGAGTGTTCCTCTTGTGTCCCTTCTAACATCACAACCTTCATATCATAATGTTCCTTTTACTTATTCCAATCCACTTCCAACTGTAGTTCCAAGTGTTCCTCTAGTTGTGTCTTCTATTCCTATAGCTTCTTACACTTTACCTAGTGTGTCTAATGTTGCTACTCATCCTATTTCCTCTAATGATTCAATCAATCATCAGTTTGGCTCAGACCATGTCATCCTTACAACAACAACTTGCTTCTTTAACTCAAAATAAGTTTAGGATTCCTACATGTGACATGGGAAGTCCCTTGTCCTGAGACATTATTCATACTCCTGTTCCTCAGCAAGGTGAGATGCCTCATCTTGAGAATTATAATGGAAAAGGAGATCCTGTTCATCATGTTAAAACATTCCAAATCCTTTGTAGTGATTATGCTCATGACCATAGGATTTTAGCCAAACTATTTGCTAGAACTTTCCATGACAAAGCTTTACAAAGGCATTGTTCTTTGCCTCCTTATTCTATTGATTCCTTTCCTTAGTTTGCTAATGCCTTTATTCAACAATTTCAAAATAATATTGGCCTTCAAGTGTCTTTGATTGATTTGATGCATTGTAAACAAAATGATAAGGAAAAATTGATTGAATTTATTAGTAGATTTAAGCATTTTCATGCTCAGATTTCCTATCCTATTCCTGATATTGATATTCAACGTATGTTTATTTCAAATTTGCAAAAGGATATTAGAGATAAGATTTTGCTTACTGAATTTACCTCTTTTCAATAACTTTGTGTAGTGCTTCATCATTATCAATTATGAGTGAGTCAATTTGAGAGAAACACTCCAATGGCTCATGTTCTACTTGATAAGACTGATGCCGCTCCTAATCCAAACAAGTTTCAAAAATTCAACAACTATGTCAAGATAAACAAACAAGTGAATTCAGTTGTTGATCAAGTTGTTGTTGCATATCACAATGCCACTTCTGCATCCACTACTTTTTGATTAAATCATGTGTTTACTCCTCTTTCTGAATCTTTACATGCTATTATGAATAGGTTGTTAGCTACTAATATGATTACTTTGCCTCCTATTCGACCTCTTTTACTTGCTATGATTGCATCTAAATCTTTTGATCAAAATGCTTTTTGTCAATATCATCATCAAAATGGTCATGATACTGAGAAATGCTATTCTTTAAAGCATAAAGTTCAAGATCTAATTGATTCTAAGGCTTTATCTGTTGATAATGTGGATAGTAGTGGTAATAAATTTGTCTCTCCTCCTAATCAGAACCTTCAAATTTATATGAACCCTTTATCTACGCACGATACTAATACTATTGCTCAACCATCTGCTATGGAAATTGTGTATGATTCAAAGATGGATGATCTCAATCATGTTGTTAATCAAGAGGAGCATGTTGTTCAACCTGTATTTCCACCTCAACCTCAACTTCAACTTCAACCTTAGATTCAACCTCAAGTTCAATCTCAACCCCGACCAAAACCTAAACCTAAAATGAAAACTCAACCTAAACCTTGACAAAAATTTAAGAATAAAAGACCTCAAGAACTTTTGATTACCTTTGATGACTTTGAGACTATTACGGCTCCTGATGGTCCCCTTTACATTACTGCTAGGATTTATCAGATACCTACTTGTGGTTGTCTTATTGATCCTACATCCATAGTCAATGTTATCACTGAAGAAAATATTTTTATGAAAAGCTTACAATGTGACTTTTATGATACATCAGATGTGTGGATTCAAACTTGCAATGGTTTTCTTTATCCATCCTTTGGTTCTATTACTTTATCGGTTAAACTTTGTGGAAAAATTATGAACACTACCTTTGTTGTTGTTCCTACTTCTGATCAATTTCAAGTTAAGCTAGGTTTTCCTTGGTTATCTACCATGCATATTTTTGTTTCACCTATCCATAAGTGTCTTAAGTTCATTCATGATGAAGAGGTGAAGACAATTAATCATAGTCTATATCAACCTTCTAGGCCTAGAGATTGTCCTGCTCTGGATTTATTTTGGCCTTCATTACCTAATTCATGTCCTTCTCAACCTGATAATGTTTTTCAATCATATCAAGCTTATAAACATCATAAAATTATGGAATTAAGTTCACCTCCTAGGGATCTTAATTGTGGTCTTTTACCTACACCTTCTATACCTCCTTTAACTATGACTTCTAGCTTGGTTAATCAAGTTCCTTCTACTGAACCTATCAAAGATCCTATGATTGTTTCTCCTATGGTTAATAATCCTATTGATCTTCCTAAAGAACCTATGAAGGACCCTATGATTGTTCCTCCTAGTTCTCAACCTATTTCAAATAAATCAAAATGAAATCGATCTACTAATGAACATCGTAAAAAGCATCGTGATCATGCTAAAGCTCAAAGATCTTTACCTTCTATGAATAAACCTATGCATAATGTGGTAGAATAGATTGTTACTAATAATTTTCACATGCATGATTATGATGATTCTATTCATATCTTAGGTCCCATTTTGATTAATTTGGATGAAAAAGATACTCTTGATGATACTGATGATGTTAATGATGAATATGAAACTATTGACATTGACATTGATTTACCTAATATGCTTTCATCTCAATTGACTCTTACACCTAGTGTCGAACATAGTGATTCTCAAGAGGATTCTTGTTTGGAACTGGCTATCATTCCTACTATGTTGGATATAGTCCCTCTTGCGAGTTAACCACCTTCCCTAAATGATATACAATGAGATGGGGAAAGTAGGTGGCATGCTTGATTAGTTTTTCCTTTGTGGTAGCTTTGTTGTGTGTTTTCCTATTGTACTGTGCTTCTCCCATAATGTGATTGCTAAATTTTGTTAGATTATTTTATAAGATCCTTGTTACTCAGTTGGTACAGCATGATAAAGGAATCAAAAATATTGTTCAAATTCTTCTATATGTATCTCTATTCTTCTATGTGTTGTTCAATGTTATGTTGTAAGTATGATATTGTTCGTAAATGTTTCCTTGTGTAATCTTCTTGGATTTGAGATATGGTAGCACTAATTCTTTTTGGTCTCCATGTCATGGTCTAAAAAGATTCTCCTTCTTATATCTTATGTGATCTTTCCTCCTTTGTGATTGTAGTTCTACTTTCTTTGGGGAATGATGTCAATTCATTTGCAATAATATCATATATATATTATCTTATGATCATACTGACCCCACGGTAGGTAGATCCCTTATGTGTTCTCTGTATGTCTCTATGATATTTCCCTTGATTTGTCTTCATCTAGGGGCATCTCGACATGGAAACATAATCAGTGGAGTTGTTTATGTTTACGTTAAAGCCAATGCTCTTGTTAAAGTGTCAGCAATGACTTTAACATTGGGGCATACGCTCTGCTCACCTATTGCAAACATGCACTTTTCAATACATACATATTTTTCAAGATACTTTTTCCCTTTTTGGATTCGTAATTAATCCTTAAAGCATGGGTTTATATTTTAGGATTTCTTGATCCCTCCAGTTTCAAATACACATATATTTTGATCCCTTAAGGTTGGAAGTGTCCTTAAGATTGGATCTCTTTTGTTTTTTGGTTTTATTCTTATGGAATAGAATATTCCTAAGGATGAATCCTTGATGGGTTGACTAGTGAGTAGTCACATTCACTAGGTGGTTCAATTCCATCTTTCCAGTTGCACCATTTTCATGTGTGGTTCACAATGGGACATAAGTTCTCATTGGGTGAGGTAATCATGCCTTCTTTCTCTCTCCAGAGATGTCTCTCTTATTTTGTTCTAGGAGTCGATGAAAAATTGAGTCCCTTGGGACTTAAGGTTTCTCTTTGTTCCTTGGATTATAATAATATTATCTTTTCATTATGATTCTCTTTTACCAAGAGTTTGCATTGAGTCCATACTCTTGCTAAAGTGGGGGCTTAATGTATCATTTTAAAATGGAAGCACTTCCATGATAAGAGAATTTAGCTCTCTGAGTAAGTGGTTTGGGGTCATGTTAAGCACATTGATTAGGTCTTCTCCATGTATTCGGCTTTCTCCCCACTTTCCACTTCTTTCGGGCACTTGATTTCTTCATTCTAGGTGAAATTAGGGTTGAGATCTTGAGGATTCTCCTTAATTTCCCTCTTCCATGGCTCTATTTTATAGGTAGTATTCATAGATAGGTCCTCCTAGCTTTCATCATAGTCACCATAGGATTTTATGTCTATCCCTACATTCTATCTTGATCTGATTTTATTTCTAGGTTTCTGGGCATCCCTAGGACCTCTTAAGTTGGCTCTAACTGAATCTAGGCCCCAAGGTCAAATTCTAGGTTAATCCTGACTAGGTTAGGTCCAACCTTAATTTTTCCCCCCTCAATCAAATTTCTAGAATCCAAAATTTTTGTGATTCGAGCTTTCGGGATATTTATTTTTTCCCGCCTTCGGGTTAATCATTTCGGGTTTCAGGATGGTAAATCCTTTAATTGCATTTAATCTAGTTATATTTTCTAAAGGTTAGGACCTAATTGGGATTTAATTCTCCAAGGTTGCCCCTCTAGAGGAGTTTTCCCTAGATCACTATAAAAGGAGGCCTTCCTCTCTCATTTTCACATCACATCTCAAGCAATTTCATGAGAATGCTCTCAAGTGCAAGTAAGTGAATTCAATCAAGCAGTTGCAAGTCTTCAAGTATTCAAGTGTTCAAGCATTCATCCATCAAGAAGATCCTTTGTTAGCTATTGAAGGAGTCAATCTCTTTGGAGCCCCCTTTGATGATCCATCCTTCCACATTCATTCAAGCCTTCTCATATGCAAAGATCAAGTCAAGATTGGTGTTGAAGATCAAATGCCATTGATTGGAGACATCTTACTTCATCCTACATCCACTGAAGCACTCCTACTTGTGGATTTTAGGATTTGAATCCTCTATAAGGACTTCAACATAAGCAAGGTGATTTGTTTCAATTACTTTGTTTATGCACACTATATTTCATTCTATTTCAAGGTTAATTCCTAAATTGGGGTTTAACCAAGGCAAACCCCGCATACAAAAATAAACCCCCATTTTCTTGTAGGTATAGGTGCGGAATTTTGGATCTAAGAGCGAATTTGGATACCCTTTTCGACAAACTTCCAAGATTTGCGAACATAAATTGAAATGGACTTCAAATAAAGAATGTAGTATTTGACCTTTTATGAGGGTCAAACCGACCTGTGCTCATCTTGGAGAAAGATTTTTGGGTTTCCTCTATCTCCGCATTTCTAGTCCAAATCAAGTTTTAGAATTGCTCGTAAGTACACACAGACATTAGAATTTAACTTTTTTCAGATCTACCCTAATTTGAGGTTAGTATTTGTATTTCAATTATTTCATACTCCAAGCATAAATTTTCATTCATAGGGAAATATTGGATTTACTCTCTCTCTCTCTCTCTCTTCCATATTCACCATAAATTGATTCGAATGTGTAATTAGCCTCTTGGTTGATCAAATTGGATCTCTTCTTTGGGAATTTGGGTTTGGGAATAGATCTCATATTTCCCCCTTTCTCTTTTATCTAATAGTGTTGAATCGATTTTAACCCTATTCAATACTAAAATCTTACTGCATAAGTCTTCCATGCATGCTACTTACCATATGTTGTCATCAATGACAAACATATAGTCAACACTGGCTTGCTGGCGAATCTCCAACACTTGTTAATAACTTAAAAAATACATTTGTGAATGTATGTGTGTGCTTGTGTAGGTGCGTTCTCATCGCACTGATATGGTGTGCAAAATGATAGTTTAAGTAGCCACTTTTTTCCAAGATAATGTAACCATGAAGTTTGAAGGAAAAATAAGATTTGTGCACACAAATTACATGTGAAAAGAACAAGAATTATAGTAATCCTAATCTAGTTTATAAAATATTAAAGTTTCTAAGAAATGGATAAGATTATAGAGGGTCAAATCTGTTGCAAACAAAAAAAATGTTCTTATCTATTTGAGAAAACATAACATTGTGTCTAGTGTACAAATAAAAAATATATAGTTAGATTTAATATTTTGAAAATCCCTTTCGTAGAAAGACAGATAAGAGTGAGAGCTAAAAGTTATGTATTTTTTTGTAATATTTTTTTGGCTATTTTTTTATGATTTTTTGAAGATGGTCATCTTGAAAATCTGGTGTTTGTTCATGAGCTAGACATAACTTGCATCAAAATAATAAAAATGTAACTTAAAAAAAAAATGTATAGAATGAAGAGGAGAATAATAATATGTAATTTATTTAAACTTTTTGGTCAAGAAGATAAAAATTTATTAGAAAATGGTAGACATATGGTCCTCTAAGAGCTATGGAGACACTAATAAATAAAATTAAACTTTGATATGTTATTGTTGTCCAAACATAGGAAAAAATATATGGTTAGAAAGCACAAAACATGTGCGAAATTATGGTAGTAGTTTCACAAATACCCAAATGATGATGTGTAAACCTAATGACAAGGAAGTTGAGAAACCAAACTAGAGAACAAAAGATGTGAAAAAAGGAGAGAAATGGAGGGAAATGGAACTCCCAAGCCTTATGGTTTGTTATCTAAGCCCATTGTTTAAGCATAGCACGATTAGGTTTTCAACGTATTAAAAATGCCCGACCAAGTTTTGTAAAACTAGTTATGAGTTTCCAATTCTATCAAACCCGGTCGAGTTTGTAGAATTAAAAACATCTATGGGGACATATTTACATTTAATATTGTAAGTCACACAGATAGTATATATAATATATATATATATATATATATATATATATATATATATATATATATATATATAATATATATATATATATATATAGTATATATAATATATATATATATATATATTTATATATATTTATCTATATATATATAGAGATATAATATATATATTACATATTATATTTACATATAATAGACTATATAGTATATATTTTATATCTATAGTATATATATAGTATATGTATATATTATATTGGTATATATATATCTATATATATATTCTAGTATAAATATATTATATATGTATTATATATATATATGTAATATATATATATGTATATATATATATATGTATATATATATATATATATATGTATATATATATATATATATAGATGTATATATATAGATATATGTATATATATAGATATATGTATGTATATATGTATATATGTGTGTGTGTGTGTGTCTATGTATGAATGTCTCTCTCCCTTCTCCCTTCCTCTCTCTCTCTCCTCCTCTCTCTCTCTCTCTCTCTCTCCTCTCTCTATTTGTTTGTTATTTATGAATTTTCATACGAAGAAATAACCTTTTTTTAAATAAGTAAAATACATATGTGCAAATTATAAGACTAAAACTACTATGGTTTTTTATAGACTATGAACATTGGGTGCATTTAACACCAATATGAACATTGGGAATTTAGCTACATAGAACCCAAGCCATTTTTTACTAAACATAATATGTACACAATCTATCAGGCTAAATATCATTCCCTAGAGCCATAAAAGGAATTTTTCCAATTTTTCGAGGCCCCGAGGTAGTTTCTCACTATATTTTTGGAACAATATCAGATAGTGTAAGATATTATTTTGTCACATATGAATTCAAATGATTTATTTATCTTATTTTTTATTTATTATTGGTGTTATTTCTACTGTTAATACTAATGATTATAAAGGAATGATGATAATTTGTACATATTTTTTGTGATTGATTGTGTAAGTTGTTGTAACATATATTTGAAAAATAATATTATTTAGGAAAATCATTATTAATGATGCGAAAGAACAAACGAGGGGACAATTTAACAACAAAGGGGAATAAAAGGAAAGACAAAGGGAGTGTATGAGTGATTACCAATATCTCAATTTGATGTACTAAATGAACTTATGCAATTGAACAAGAAATCAAAGTGAATAATCAATCATATGATGAAAATACATCAATTCCAATTTGAATTTATTAATAAAACTAATGACCCCCTAATTGAAAATGAAGAGAATGCACCAATCTTAGCACGGCTAGAATTATCATAGATAACAATAGTTTTTTAATTAACATTGATGAGAATATTTTGAGCCCAATCCCCGATAACAAATTTCCAACATGAACTTGTAGAAGAATGGTTGAAAGGATAAGGGAAAACTATTTTGAAAGCTTAAATCAAACTTAAAAATATCAATTAGTTTTTGAAATGGTTAAAAATCTAAAATTTAGAGAGACAAAGAAAATTTTGGGAATTTAGAATATCCAAAAATAAAGGTGAAAGAACTAGTGTGAGAAATCTATTTGATGCATATCAAGAAATTGGATTGATATTACATACTAAAGATGCTAATGTTACTCAACATGTTATCACATCAACCATAATGGGAAAGGAAATGAAAAATATCATTTAATAAACATAGAATTAAATAACTAAAGATAAGTAAAACAACACTAAAAAAAATGTCTTAGGGAGGTGAGAGAAAATTGAGGATCCTAACAATAATCCTCTTTGGGGTATTCTTAGGTAGACTCTCATGTAATAAAAAGTTTTTACTTGTTGTACTAAGATCATTAATTAAAAAAATTTGGCATGAAAATGGAAGGATTTCACCCAACCAAAGAGATGTTTTTAGAAGGTAAATTAGATTTGTATATCTCGATGTGAGCCACACTAAAAACACTTTTTAGATATGACTCAAAAATAATTTTATGAAATATTTCTTCTAAATCTTTCCTCAATTAAGAATTAGTCAAATAATTTTTGAAATGAAAAAACTTTTTTTATGTTTATCTATTAATGATGCACGTACTATAAGTTGTAGGTTTCATATTCAATTTTCTATGCATTATGATATTTATCATCATATATGTTGTATTTTACACATGAAAAATATTTTGTAGGAATGTGGTCTTCAAGAACCTCCTAATTCACCAAGAGAATTTATTTCAAGTGCATTTATTATAAGATGATGTGTTTGAAAGATTTTTGTGCTACATGTGGTAGTTTGCAACATTATGATAGATGCCTACATTTAGAAAAAAACAAATGAAATAGCTTAGAAAATATTTTCTTTTGGAAAATACAAGTCAATCACATAAGGGGTTAAAAGATGGTAAAGAATTAAAGAGGTATGATTTAGTAAAAAAGGATACATGTGTAACTAAATTTATGAAGATTTTTTAAGAGAAAGTACTTTATAGTACATAGAACATACACGTAGAGATCAATAGTTAGATGCACAATTCAAGTTATGTAAGGACACTTTCCCCTCAGTACCATTGTCAAGAATTGTTGATTTTGCTAAAAACTAACACTAAAACCTCAAGATGATGTGTAACCTATGTATTACAATTGTAAACAAGTTACAATTTTTGTACACAACATTTATGCATGCACCTAATAGCATAGAAGAGGATAGAAAGGTTCTATGAGAGTATCACTTTTATATAAATGATGATCTTACACATTCATTAGAGTTCATGCAAGAATGGTTTAAATTTTTTTATGATAGTTTAAGAGAAAGAGATATAATATAAATCCAACAAAAAATATGGTAGATAATTGCACCTCACAATTATAGAATGCAAGGATATTGTACTGGTTGCATGTGACAAGTGATGTACAGTATTTTTGGAATTTAACTAAGGTTGTACATGGCAAGAGAGAACATGATGTGCAAGAACTTGTCTAAAAAGAGATCTTTCTAGGGAGGAGTTGAAGTACAAAAGGTGGTGGCATGTTAATAGATGCAGAAACAATTTTGTGATGGTGTAATTGTACAGTGGAACTAGGTAGTGTAGGTAAGTTAGAGTTTATAGATTGTGATTACACCAAAGTATAGGAAATATCTTTGAATCATGAGAAAAGGTCTCCTTGGTTTTAGGCTTAGTGAAAGGGTAACATATATCACCTTTATTTATGAATCTTTTTACACCTCATCATACGACAACACAATCAAAATGAAATCCAGGACACCTATCCCTATATGTACCCTAGATGTATAACCTATCTAGACAACTCCTTGGGACTATTGCGAATTTATTATAGGGTTGTGGAAAAGGATGAATGATGATCATGCTCAGAGGAGTCAACTTATTAAATATCTAAGAAATTGGGTTGTATTCTATGATAGGAAATTTAAAATATTCACCTATGTGTTTTCTATGCAG